>JAJOZX010008888.1:105000-160000 GCA_023014485.1 Bathynomus jamesi | reverse complement strand
CTTTTTGGTGTGGAAAATACTTAACTATCTTATATTTCACTTTACCACAAAAAAAATATACCTTCAAAATTACCTAAAATTGGAAATTCCCCAAATTCTCAAAATTCCCCAAAAATGTCCACCCTTTTGCAACCCTACTAATCCGTAACTTTTTTTTTTTAAATTTTGTTTGTCACCAAAAACAATAACATATCCAAGAAAAACAAATTATTACAATTAGTAATTTTTTATGTTTTACAGAATTTTTTAGCTTTTTAAGCGAACTTTTTTCCCGGAACTGTACGTACACTGTACCGCCAATATAAGGGTGATCCAGAGAAATGGGACCCAAAAGAAACTCCTGTAACTCTTAAAGTATAAGTCCTTTTATAAAATCATACGCATCATTCGAAAGAGGATAGTTACAAGTTTGTGCAGGATTGTATAGGTTTTGACAATACAAGACAAGATAAGATACAAAACAAAATAAAAGTGTTAGTTAAAACTAACCCTTCAAGATGACTGCATGGACTGTGGAACAGCTGCGTTTCATAACTGAGCAATATTATGAGCATGGAAGAAGTGTAGTTTCAGCTCTTAGAAGGTGATTTTGACATCTGAAAATTTGTCTTGAAAGATCTTTGAGCTGAAACTACACTTCTTCCATGCTCATAATATTGCTCAGTTATGAAACGCAGCTGTTCCACAGTCCATGCAGTCATCTTGAAGGGTTAGTTTTAACTAACACTTTTATTTTGTTTTGTATCTTATCTTGTCTTGTATTGTCAAAACCTATACAATCCTGCACAAACTTGTAACTATCCTCTTTCGAATGATGCGTATGATTTTATAAAAGGACTTATACTTTAAGAGTTACAGGGGTTTCTTTTGGGTCCCATTTCTCTGGATCACCCTTACCAAATGGATCTACACTCATTGGTCAACGGGACATTCTGTGACACTCTATAGTCTATAAACTAACCTGTAACCAAACGAGTGATGAAACGTGACATCCTGGGACTGGTCTGCGACTGGGGACCAGTCCAGAATCGAAATATGCTTATTTCAAAGTTGTCACAAACTGTGCCACAAACGTGTTATTCGAGAATTATTCGTATTAAAGCAAGTAGTTTGGCTAAAATTCACACTACGTACTCGCAAAAATTGAAAAATAACAGTCCGGACCATGTATATCAAAGCCTGGTCCAGACCATCCAGTTGAATCATCAAACCAAACCTAACCTAACCTAAAGTAACCTAACCTATAATTGAATCCCCCCCCCCCCCACAAAAAAAAACTAGATAACATGTCAAGTCGAGAAAATGTCTTCAGCCCGATACAAAATGTGTCCCAGTGAAGCATATTACCAGTGAGTAATATACAGGGTGGGTAAAAAAAGTGACCCCTGAGAGGTAAACTGTCATATTAAAAAAAAGTAAGGGGACAAGAGCTCCCAAACTTCATAGATGCTTACCTTAGGATGTTGTTCGTCTTAATTGAGAAGTTGCTCGATGTGTCCCCCTTCCTGCTCAACGCAGGCCTCCAAACGCGGACGCCACTGATCAATACACCTGTTTACATATCGTTAAGACACCTTCTCCCAGCCGAGCAGAATTATTTCGCGTAGTTCATCTTTGTCTCTTATACTGGTAACATGGATGTAAACTTTGGACTTCAGGGGTTCCCAAACACCATAATCTAGTGGTGAAAGATCGTGGCTACTAGCCGGCCACATATTGGGTTCGATAAAATCCATGTTTCGTTCTCAAGGAATGTGACAGTTTGGCGTGCTCTGTGAGCAGGGACTCCATCTTGTTGGAAAGTATATCTTTCACTCTATCTAACTGATGTTCGACGAATTAGTGGTGAAAGATATACTTTCCAACAAGATGGAGTCCCTGCTCACAGAGCACGCCAAACTGTCACATTCATTGAGAAAGAAACACCGGATTTTATCGAACCCAATGTGTGGTCGGCTAGTAGCCCCGATCTTTCACCACTAGATTATGGTGTTTGGGAAGCCCTGAAGTCCAAAGTTTACATCCCTGGTACCGTACCAATATAAGAGACATAGATGAACTACGCGAAAGAATTCTGCTCGGCTGGGAGAAGGTGTCTCAACGATATGTAAACAGGTGTAATGATCAGTGGCGTCCGCGTTTGGAGTCCTGCGTTGAGCAGGAAGGGGGACACATCGAGCAACTTCTCAATTAAGACGAACAACATGCTAAGGTAAGAATGTATCTATGAAGTTTGGGAGCTCTAGTCCCCTTACTTCCTTTAATATGACAGTTTACCTCTAAGGGGTCATTTTTTTTACCCACCCTTATATATATATATATATATATATACAGGGCCATTAAAAAAAAACGCAACAATTTCAATTGCTTATATTTCGTAATATTGTTAACATACAGGAGTGATTTTTGTATTAATTTACAGCGTACAACTGGGAATTTTTATTTAATGAAAAACATGTTCAATGTGTGAATCACCAGTATCCAAAACCATTTGCAGTCGACGTTGAAAGTTGGCAAGTACTGTGCGTAGAACGTCATGAGTGATTGTGCTGACAACAGATGAAATTTCCTCTTGCAGCTCACTAATTGTGAGAGGATTGTTTCTGTAAACATTATCTTTCAGATATCTCCATAAAAAATAATCACATGGGTTGAGATCCGGAGAATATGGTGGCTAAGACCATCCACAGGCAAAACGTTCAGGGAAGCGATTCGAGATGACGTGATCGTCAAAATATTCATTTAAGGCTACAAGAGTCGTTCGCCTAGCGCCTTAGGCTACTAGGCCTAAGCGGTAACAAAACTCCCAGGTGTAGGCTGTAAACTAATATAAAAATCATTCCTGTACGTTAAAAATATTACGAAATATAAGCAATTTAAACTGTTGCGTCTTTTTGAATGGCCCTGTATATATATATATATATATATATATATATATATATATATATATATATATATATATATATATATATTAAAATTATTTCACAGAAGTAACAAGTGAATAATATTTATGATGAAAATAACCACAGAGGAAAAAGTAAACAGAATGGTGCTCAAGCGCTTTCGTCTAATGACATCCTCAGGATGTTCCTGAGGATGTCATTAGACGAAAGCGCTTGAGCACCATTCTTTGTTTCATATATATATATATACTGTATATATATATATAAAAGATAAGTTAGTCTATTTGCACCAATGTCCCATACATGAAAAGAAACGCCTCGACAGGTGATTATTACAAATGATCAAATAATCACAAATGCTGTTGCATACAAATGACTTCAGCAATTATAGCAATAAATAGTTTTATATTTAACACCATCAAAATACATCGAATTTCTCCTTTTAAAGGGCTGAGCTTAAAAAAAAAAAACAGTTCACTAAGTAACTTTAATTTACGATCATGTTAATTTATTTTATATCCATTTTAAACATTATATATATATATATATATTCTGTGTCATTACCATTTCATTGCCTGGTTTACTCCCAATTCATGTCATCCTCATCCACGGCTTTCTCACTTTGGTCCAGGTTAGGTTAGGTTAGGTTAAATTAAGTTAGGTTAGCAAATATTAGCCATTCCCATTAGGCGCCTTTACGGCGAATACGAATGGGAATGACACTGAGTGCGAAGTAATGCACTGAACGCCCGAGAGTGTGACAATTCCGCCAATGAGAATCTCTAATGAGGCAATTCTCAAATTGATCTATTCCCATTTCAGAATATTCTCATACTCATCCACGGATGTCCCACTTTAGTCCAAGTTAGGTTAGGTTAAGTTAAGTTAGTAAATGCCATTCTTATTTGGCGCCTTGCAGTACATAAACAAAATCAAATTTCATAATAGCGTCGTTCAAATTTACGCAAGTTGGCTTTAATCCAGATTGACCTCGTGCATGTATATGGATTTCAATTTATATATATATATATATATATATATATATATATATATATATATATATATATATATATAAAGCAAGTTGAAAAATTTCGATGCCGACATAATGCGTGTCGACACTGTGCAGATTGACACCGTTCCTCTACCAGAGTGACTTTAAACACCGAATGCAGATGGGAGTGACATTCTTCCTGAAATCAAGAAACTCTTTCCTCAAGCGTGAATTTCACACTTTATGGATCCTCACTCGAGGGGGCCGCGGATGGGATTGGAAGTGACATCGAGTACGACCTAATCTATTAAAGGGGATATTAACGATATACGAAACCAATTAAAGACATTAAAACCTCGCAGTGCTTCACGACTGAATGCAGACACCTATATTGACGTTTCTCTTACCTTGAATTGACACTTGCTTGGGAGGAAAGATCTTCACTGCCAGATTTCCTAAAAAGGAAAAAAGAAGATAGAATCAGTTTATATATATATATATATATATATATATATATATATATATATATATATAATTTTATGGACGGAAAATGGTCAACACTCAATTTTTTTTTCAATGAGGTGCCAATTTGCCTAATAATTTTACTGCAATACTGCATGCCTAACAGTAAATTAGAAACTACAACTTGAGACTGAGTCAGTAAAATTACTATTTTTGGGGTCTTTTTTTTTCACGCGACCCCAAAAGAAAAAAAAAGAAAAACATGGAAAATATCAATAAAGAATGAGAAAAATCCGCGATTTCATTCGTCTTTCCAATAAAAATAGTGAAGCGACAATGCGGTAATTTGGTTTTCACTCTTAAATTAATTAAGTTCGTGAAGAAATGTCTTGTTGGTGAAGTTCCAAAACTTGGAATTTTATTTATTTTCTTTCCTTATACAAGCGACTAACTTTCATCCATATTCATTCTTTTTTTTAATCAAAATATTTCACTTATTCTACAACTACGGGAATTTCTTAACCTCCATAAGCGTGTGTGTATGTACCTTTCTATATATTTTTTTCTTACGTAATACTTTCAATACGTGTAATATATAACACTAATTAACGATGGTAAATGTAAAGTACTTATATAAGATTCCTTCCTTTTGGTCAATGAAAACAAATTTTGATGCATAGCGTTACCATGATAACTTTTTCACACCTGTCTAAATATGGACGGAAAGCAAAGTCTGCAAGTTGAATATGTTGACAGGATGAAGCATCACCATTCTCCTCTCATTCTCAAATGATTATTCGGGAAAGCATTCTTTATTAAATTATTTCAATAACTGTCTCGAATATATATATATATATTGTACACACACTCTGACCCCCACCAACATGAATTACACAAGTTGTCCTGCCATTCGTTATACACTGTACAATAAAAGTATACATGTTGCTTTCATGTGTCCCCCAACCTATGTATAAGCTTAACATTGGCATAAATAGTATATATAAACGGTACCTAAAAATTGTATAAACAGTAGGACGTCGATTATCCGGAATAATGACCGTCACCCCTATTCCGGATAATCAAATTTTCCAGGATAACTGAACAGTAAACAACAGGGCTTACTGTGTAACATTTTGTGAACACTTGTTAACAGTACATACATACAGTATGTGCATAAGAAAATTAGGGACAAGAATAGAAACAGAAGCCGGCAGGGGCGGATTAAGGTTGTAAGGGACCTAAGGCTAATAAGAGGGCAGGGCCTATAAATGTACTATATAATTCATAAAACTTTCAAACAAATAGGAATGTATATTTATCCAACTTTAACAACTAACAAAAATCAAAGCTATGTACATTAAAAAACAACAGCAGCAGAAACAGCATAAAACTCAAATAGAGAATGATTTCTTCCTTCCTGGCTTTAAACTGTGATATCTTCGACATGCTGAATGATCATTACACTAGGCCCAAATTCCCAACGTCTAAAAAAAACAATTTTGGAAACAGATTAACCCTTTGAAGCCAATCATACAAAAATGGATGAAAATCCTACATACATATCGACAATAATACACCATCCGATATAATGATATAAAAAACCTCTTAACTAAAACTAAAAAACCTCTTATTTTCCATCTCTAAAGATATAATTATGCAGTTATACTATATATATATATGATATTACTTAACCAACCTTGTGACAAAGATTTAGGGTTTATGATATAAAAATTAGGGCCTAAAAAATATGAGGGCCTAAGGCTACAGCTTTATTAGCCTAACTAGTGGTTAATCCGGCCCTGAGTACAGGGAGATAAAACAAACGAAGGCTTATGTATTTGGCACGTAAAACTGCATTTAATTGCAAAACACTACGACGTAACAAACAAAAATATCTTTTTGGAATATGATGAGTTAAAAAACTGTACATATCAGTCAGTCATGAAAAATAAGTTTCGATTACATATTTTAAGACTGATAGACGTCTGTGATCTTCTTTTGTTTCATCCATTTTGATCTTTTCTTGTTGCTAAGTCACGAAGGTTTTTCAGCAGGAGCAGTTTTGTACGGTCACTCTCGTCCTGTCGTTCCAACCATTTGAGTCCAGTTTCGAAGGTCGAAAAGGCTTCTGAATTTGAAGGGCCAGGTTCTTCATCACTTTCAGATTGCTCATCTTCGCCATCGTCATGTCCTGTTGTTTAGTCTACAGTTCATACTGCATCATTCCGGTTAATTGACGTTCCGGATAAGCAGCGTCCGGATAATCGACGTTATTTATTTATATATATATATATATATAATAGATATATATATATATATATACATATAAATATCTATATATACCAATCATGCATTAATCGTCTTTATCTATATAGGCGCAACCCTCAGTGCACGTATATAAAGTTTATACAACCTACATGAATTTGGTCGAATTTGATGGAAGTGGAATAAATCGACTTTGTCCCATTTCAACAAATGAAAATATCGTACTCTACAAATCTAACCTAACCTAACAGCTATAAAATTAGCCTAACCGGCCACAAAATAGTGATTCAACCTAATTTCAGTATTATTCCACCTAATTCCATCCAGTACACCCAATTTACTTCAAATCTGCGCGATTCGACTTGCCTCCAATTCGACCTTATTTCAGTCCCAATTTTTTAAGTTCTACTCGATCTAATTTCCATTCGACCTAGTTGAGCGTTCCATTCACATATTCACTCGATGATAAATGTTATAGGGATCAGTATTATGCCTAAAGTAAGCTAGAGATCATTAACACCGCTGTTCAAAATTATACCCCTTTTAGCACCGAGTAGAAAAGAACCATCGACAAATATTTATTCCATTTTTACCATCCCAATTACCAAAATAACAATTTTTTTTACACGAGTGAAAATGATGAAGGAATTCTTTCATCGTCTTTAGTAGAAATGAATATTAGTTTTTCATTTCTTCCTTTTGTGAAATGAATGACAATATTTAGGATAGTACTTAACTTTCATAGAGAGTATAAGGGAGAGATGTAAGAGTGATCATGACACCTAATTGTACGTCATCAATAGGAATTTTTCTCCAAATATATGAGAGAGAGAGAGAGAGAGAGAGAGAGAGAGAGAGAGAGAGAGAGAGAGAGAGAGAGAGAGAGAGATGCAATATACTCTTCAACACGGTAGGATGATTCACTCGAGACAAATCACAACCATGGGCAATTTGTGCATGGTACTCGTATAAAACCATACATTACCTACAATACTCTTCATACACCACATTCACACAATCTAAAACTTGCTCTCCACAAGTTAAACTGACACGAAGATATTAGTTATTTTTCCTCTTCTTTATACACTTAATCAAAGCTTCAAATAATATATACAGTGTGTGTGTGTATATATGAGAAAGAGGTAGAGTGTGTGTGTGTGTGTGTGTGTGTGTGTGTGTTCGGAAAGGAACAAATTTCAAATACCAGAATTTGAGTTGGTGAAAATGACATATTTGAATCAAGAAATGTGTCGGGAATGATCTGAAAGGAATTGCTACAATACAAATACTAAATTCTTTTTTGTCTTTTTTAGTCAGTCATTTTACATTTTTCAGTCCTTTCACTTCTTGCCTTTTTCTCTCTTTTTCCTTTTAGTTAATTTGTTCACATTGCTCGTTTTAATTAGTGTGTATATATATATGTATGTATATATATATATATATATTATATATATATATATATATATTATATATATATAATATATATATATATATATTAGTACATAACATGCGATCAACTTTAATGTTAAAAAATGTAATCTTTTCATTACGTTAACTGTTAATTACTGACTAAATGTTTGAAATTAATTGGTCATCAAACAAGTTAAGCATTCACACGATGACTGGTCATTTTCATCAACATGTGAGAGGTTATATGGCGATACACATTTGCAATTCTATTAACAGAAATTATTATTATTAGTGGTTCGGACCCCTATTTTTCAGTTCGGGTAAACGTACGCGTGTTTCGTAATTACTCGGGGGGTGTAATTAGTTAACGCGTTGTAATTACTCATTAATTACCGCGTTATTTCTACGAGACTAATCACTTACTTCCTTTTAGCTGGGTTTATCACTTCCATTATCATGCCTGTCGCTGTCATGGTAATATTTGTTGTTGTTATTATTATTATTATTATTATTATTTTTATCAATATTTTCTATCTTCTTTACTTCTCTCCATACATTATCCTTACACTGCTCGTATGTATGTACACCTTTATCTAATTAATAATAATAATAATAATAACAATAATAATACAGGATTTCAGTTCGCACACGTGTAATCAATCATATCCGCCTATTGTTTATCTATTTATAATTAATATAAGATCCATGTATTTTAATTAGTGACACAAATAATAAAATTAATATTGATTTAAGGCACTCAGTATTCTCTTCATGCTGGCAACCATATTCAATTTTCCTTTGAAAAGAAAAAAGACACAAGAAAGAACGCTTATTACGAGGGTAATTAAAGTAATAATAATAATAATGAAACTGGGAAGAGTATGAGAGAGGAATTTACAATTCTAAATTAGCCAGCATCTTCGGTCGCACTACCCAGAAAATACCCATCCCAAAAACTGAAGAAAGTTCCTACCACTCGTGCATTGAAATACTATCTTACACTAATTGTCTGTCTATGTAAATGGTGATTCATTTGCTTTATTAGTGGAGTGATTCGTCAGCTCATTTCATAAACAATAAAGGAACCGTTGTTGTATGATAATTTCCGTGATAATTACGAGGAATCGAAGAATATTTAAGTTATTTTTAAACGTCTTACGTCTGGCAGGGATTCACGTATAATATACCTGATAGATTCTTTGCTATATAACTCCTGAACAGGTGCCCACGTTCATTGATGGTATACTACGGGTACTGGATTCAGATAATTATTACAACCACATTACGTAAATAACGTAACTGATCACAATTTACGTCACAAGAAACATTTTAATCACTTTTATATTTCAATATACTTACATGCACAATTTATTAATGGGGGCAAAAAAAATCAAAGTCAAATTACCTTTGGTCAGCAAATGTGTGTGTGTGTGTGTGTGTGTGTGTGTGTGTGTGAGATCTAAGAGTTCAGAATTGGGTAGGTGTAAGGAAAGATATTAAAAGTTAAGTGAGATGAACCTCTTTTAATCCATGGACAGGGCGAATTTTTAATCGCTTAAGGCCGAATGTTGGATGCGCCACCTTTGCCACCGTGTGACTAAAAGGCGTAACCTCGAATCTCGCTTTGGATACGATGTTGTAATCATTTTTATCATACCTTATTGCGTCCGTTGAGCGAGTCTTCGATCGATGAATTTCGCATGAATAAAGGAATTGATAAACCCGTAAACGATGGTTATAAAACTAAGCACAGACATCTCTCGTACAGAGTCGTTCCAATCACTAAAAAAAAAAATTTCAAAATATAATTGTCCTATTGCACGAGTTCATTAGGTCTGAATTGGCTCGAAGGAAGTCGCTTTTGCTCGTGTCCACCTCTCCTGGTGTCCTTGATGTGAGTATTTACACTACTGCTAGCACCAGGACGACGAAAGATACACCAACAAAGAAGAAACAGAAGAGGAAGAAGACGAGAAGAGGTACTCATGCTGCCATGCAGATTTCATACGTTCCAAGATAAAAAATGAATTGAACAGGCAACGAGCATTGAGCAGGATGCGCTAAACTGCGTGATTGGATCTTTCCCCATATCATTATAAAGATCTTTACGATATTACTGTATATAACATTTCAGTAAGCATTATCACACGAACAAACAAGCAAACAAACAAACAAACAAACAAATAAATAAATAAATTATATATATGGTATATACTGTAAGTGGCGTTCGTGGCTCGTTTACAATGGCAAGGCCCACACTACAATACAATAAATATGTTCACATAATTTCACTGTATAACAATAGTATATTAACAGGTCATAAATTTAAGGTGGGACCTAGTCCCATGCGGAACGCCACTGATATATATATATATATATATATATATATATCAGGTCATCTCATAAGTAATGTCGTTTTTTACGATAGATTAAGTTTAAACTAGTCCTACTCGGTTTAAGCATAAATTTTCCGAAGGTTATATCTAAGAGGAGATCTATCGTGTTTCGCCACATACTTTACAGACCTTGACCAGTGAAGACGTGTGTTTTGCTTTATGTGAACCCCTCATAAACATGGCGGTATCAGAAGAGCATATCAAGCATATAATGCTTTACGAGTTCAAAAAAAGGGAATAGTGCTACTGAAGCAACGCGAAACATTCAGGAAGTTTATGGCAACGATATTCTGCATGTGAGGAAATGTCAAAGATGGTTTCAAAAGTTTAGGAAAGTGACTGCTGTTTGACAGATGCAGCACGCTCTGGACGCCCTGCTGAGTTTGATGATGACCTGCTGTTAGCCGCACTTGAAGAAGACTTCAACAACTGTCGAAGAATTGGCCCAGAAACTCAATTCATCCCCGTCCACCATCCATCGACATTTGCAACAACTCGGGAAAGTGCCTAAGTTAGGAAAATGGGTGCCACATGAATTGTCGGTCGACAATCTGAGGGTGGGGGTAAATATTAGCACAGCTCTTCATTCCCGTGAACTCCAAGATCCGTTTTTGCACCGTTTAGTGACTGTGATGAAAAGTGGATACTGCACCAGAATGTTAAGCGCCGTCGACAGTGGGTTTGTGCCGGAGAACCAGCCAAAACAGCCAAAACCAAATCTTCACCCTCGGAAGGTGTTGCTTAGTGTTTGGTGTGATAAAGGTGGTGTAATACACTTTGAAACCTTACCACACAACCAAACAATCACCGCTCAAGTCTACTGTCAACAACTGGATCGATTGAACACTGCACTAAAAGAAAAGAGACCTTCTTTGGTTAATCGGAAAGGAATCGTGTTCCACCACAACAACGCACGTCCTCATACCGCTCGGATCACTTCAGCAAAAATTGAGGAGCTTGGGTGGGAAAAACTTCCACATCCTCCAGACCTTGCGCCTTCAGATTATCATCTCTACAGGAGTCTGCAAAACTATCTTGACGAAAAACAGTACCGTATACTTCTTTAGATGACCTGCACACCAGTCTTTGTACGTTTTTTGCCTCAAAACCGCCTGAATTTTATAAACATGGCATTGAAAAGCTTGTAGGACGTTGGCAGAGTGTCATTGATTCCGATGGAAAATATATACTAGATTAAAAAGTTTCAGTGGAGTTTTTTTTTGTCCTTCAAATTCCGATCTAAAAAACGACATTGCTTATGGGATGACCTGATATATATATATAAAACTTAGGTTTCGCATTGAGTCGGAGATAAATCATTAGAAAGTATTTTATTAATGTATAAAACACGATAAAAGGCATAAATACAAGTTACAACTTACAAAGCTACTGTTTCATTGTCCTCCAGTTTTGGCGACAGTTAACTGGTGTAATGTCTGTTAATTTTATTCCATCGAAAAATAACATTTTACGATTGACCAGACGCCATACAAGAAAACAGAAGAATATTGAAATGAATTTTGTGTCAAAATATAAAGAAGGTCACTTTGTAATGACAACGTTTTATTGCGGGGGTGAGGCGAGTTTAACCACCTTCGAAACGGTGAAGGTCGTGTGACGGAGGAGATCTATAGACTATACGGCTTTACGCGAGATTCGGACCATCTACTGTACGGACCGCTACATCATCTGAAAGTGAGGAACGGTATTTCGGGGGGGGAGGGATCGGAATTACAGCTACTGTATTTCTTCTGCGTTGACGACTGTACATGAATGATTATATAACGTATAAAAAGTTCACTAATCCTGAATTACTGCGAGTGATCACCTTCATTCTTTGCAATTCCTCAACTGATAGAGTAACACAGATGTCATTTATTCGGGCTACGCTACACCGCTTCCCGTTAAATCCACGGGGATGACTGGATAGGAGACTGCCCTTCACTCGCGTTCAGATGATGTACCGACCCTTAGCTTACATGGTTCGGATTCCGCGTAAAGCTGAAGGTCCTGTGTCACAAGTTCTCTATCGTTATGAAAGAGATTAAACAACCCGAGATATTATTATTATTATTTACGTGTCAGAGGCGGAGGGGGGAAGGGGGAGGGGGGAGGGGTAGACCTAGGAGGAGATGGAAGGATGGGGTGAGGGAGGCTTTGGGTCAGCGGGGCCTGGACGTCTGGGAGGGTGAAAGATGCGCGCTAGATAGAAAAAATGGAACGATGTGGTATATGGGGGGCGACGGGCTGGCACTGTGCCGGCTCAGGGTGTATGAAGCGTTCTAGGTAAACCGTGTAGTAGTCCGGGGCTGGGCTGTGGATAATGTTTGCCCTGAGGCAGGTGCATTATTGACACGTGAGCTGATGAAGTGAATGTGAGCGATTGACGATTGTTCCCGACGGGACCTCACTGCGGTAGGAGAGTATGTTTGGGTTTGGGGTAAAAAAATATCATTATTATTATTATATTATTATCTATTTCATTCATTCCGAAATTCATCTCGAAAACCCCTGGCCTTGAGTTTGGCTCTCTTCTTCTTCTTCTTCTTCTTCTATGGGAGGGGCGCTTTCGCGGGGGTTTGCCCCTGGCTCCTCCTTCTTGTATATAAAAAAATCCATTTATAAGAATATGAACACACAAACAACACGAGATCGAATATTGAACACCGATCCTTATTTCTTAGGTAAAAGAAAACTTTTTTATTAAGTTTGTATGATTAACCCTAAAAGGACGACCGCTACAAATTGGTAACGTTTCAAATACACGCATTCATAACTTAATTCTTAAACAAAAATAAAATTCGGGCGTTAAAGGTTAAAGGGTTAAAACAAAAGCATTTCAAGCCTTAGTAAATGATCAATGAATGCACTATTAACAATCAGAAAATAAAACCCCTTTTAGTTCCGTAAAGGAACCACGATAGGGCCCAACTTCATAACATATCTCCATAACCGTATGGATAGGAGAGCTCCATTTTCACTAATAATAATGATAATAGCGGAAAAGTAATTCATGTTTTAGATAACTTTTACATTCCTAAATAATAATAATAATAATAATAATAATATAATAATAGTAATAATCATTCAGGAGGGCCAGAAACTGGCACAGCGTTCAGGCCAAACGAATACGGCCCATTGCGCTAACTCCTGTATTATTATTATTACCAGCGTGATCGGGAGTCGAATCCCCGACCTCAGTGTCGCTTGCGCTTATGGAGAATCGATTACCCGATGAATTACAGGCCCTAGCACACACACAACACAACACACACACACACACAACACACACACACACTATTTATTTATTTATATATATGTGTGTGTGTGTGTTTGTGTGTGTGTGTGTGTGTGTGTGTATTTGCTAGTGTCCATATATCTATATGGGGCAATTACAGTTAAAAAATAATTGGTTACAATTACAATTACTGCAGTTGACAAATGTAATTGATTGCAATTACAATTACATTGAAAAGTAATTAATTAATTAATTAATTTCAATTACAATTACTTTTCATAGAAACACGAAATATAAATTAAATTTTATTTCCATCCCCAATTACCCATACCCATAGTGTGAATATTATTGTAGTTTGAACACGTATTTAAATCACAGTTCCAATCAGCAGTCAGTGCAATATCGGGTGAATTGTCCAATGTTCAGTGGGTTCATTCTCTGGGTTCATCAATTGATGCACCGAGTAACGAAACGATTAATTGTAATTGGGTCAATTTAAAGTGTCACTGTGAGTGTAATTTATTTCAATTACAATTACATTATTAATTAGTCAATTAAAATTACACAGCAATTACTTGAAAAAATTAAATCAATTACAATTACAAATTACAATTACCCATGCCTGATATATATATATATATATATATATATATATATATATATATATATATATATATATATATATATATATATATGTATATATATATATATATAATATATTATATACTCTTAAAACTATAATGGGATAGCTTTACCGAACTTGGTACCATAATAAGCTCCGACCCTTTAAAAGGTAAAAATTACTGGGTTATATCATTTGATTAATTTTCAATAAAAGGGAAGTCCAAAAGATAACCAAATTTTCAAAACTCCCGAAACAAGGTAATCTTTACACTACATCTGAATTAATGTAACTCATTATAGTTTTCAGTGTATAGGCGTATGGCTGGAGAAAACTCTACAGTTACAGTCATTAAATATTTGAAAAATACAGTGTACCAAATAGTTAATTCAACGATAAACTACATGGCTAACGCTGCTACACTGCAATAATTCCACAAACCATGTTTATAGTGCGCTAATGAGAAACTTAAAATAGCGTATTTATAAAAAGAGTCGGATTAACCTCAATACAGCTGCTGCGTGGATTAACCATTTGGAAAGCGTGCTAACAGTTATTATTAACTATATATTTACCCGTTTTAACTAATTATGATTTTTCTTCGTGTGCTTAAATATACTGTAATCTTCACTATACATTCCGCATATCATCATCATCATTATAGATATCATTATTCAATGATTCGCTGTATGCAGTAGATGACCATTTAATGTATTACTTATAATTATTGACAAAAAAACAAAAAGGAACGTTTCTGACAAGATGACGTCACACCAAAGCACGTACTTGCTCCTAAACTTGCTTCCTCATACTTCTAAAATGAATTATAAGCGTGGGTTATCTATTCACGGGAGGTGAAGTACTTAATTATTTAATATCTATCTACCTAATCTATCTAATCTACCGTATATATATATATATATTAATATATATATAATGTATCCTACTTTATGGAATTTCTCTACTCCCTGACCCTCTAGCATAGCCATACCTTCCTCCCTTTATACATTGCGCATCTGATAAGGGAGCAGTGTTGCTGACGGAATGTCTAGATTTTAAAGAAAGCAAAATTACTTTTGGTTTCATTCAAACATTACGTAACTCAACTACAACTTGCAAAATATACGCATACACCGCAACTCTTTCGAAAAAAGAATATTAACTTCGAGACCAAATCTCCGTTTTGTAACAGAGAAAAGCGTGGATAAAAAATGGGACACTTGTATTGGGTACAATGGGTACTGTATTAGAACCATTAAAAACACACACACACACACATATATATATATATTTTGTGAAATTGAGCAATGTATTTAAAGTACAATAACCGCACTTAATTTTGTTTTATAAAGGCGAGTGAGTTCAATTGAGAAATGTTCAAACAGCGTGAATATTGGCCTTCTTTGAACGAACCTCTTTTTTAGGCTTCTGGATGGCGTGATGGGTATAGGAGCGCTGGCTCTGAAACCTCACGACCAGAGTTCGAGTCCCACTCACTCATAGTTCCCCACTTTATTGCTCTTTCACTTCCCAGTTCGTAAAATTATTAACTGTGCAACATGTTTATTACGAGGGGCAGTCAGAAAATAAGTTTACACGGCGTATAATTTCGTAACTAAAGGACCACATTAATTATGTTTGTATCAGGTGAATTCGTTAATCATTGTTGGCAACACTGCACGTCGATTCGGCTGCCATCTACCGTACATTGGTTATGAGTCAGTTGAACTAGGCGACTCGACTGGAACAGTGCCCTGTCAGTTCTGCAACGATATTCCGAGTCTGTCAGTGGTCAAGAATTTCTCGAGCGCATTATCACAGGAAACGAGACATGGGTTCATCACCTTACTCCGGAAACAAAACGTGCCAGCATGGAATGGAAACACCCTGGGTCCTCGCGACCAAAGAAGTTCAAGATTGTGAGGTCCGCTGGCAAAGTGATGGTTACCGTGTTTTGGGACCACAAAGGCGTTTCGCTCGCAGACTTCATGCAAAAAGGCACAACAATCAATGTAGTTGCATGCTGTTCAACATTGGAACGTTTACGAGCGGCCATTAAACGTAAACGTCCTGGACTGCTGCGTAGGGCAGGGCACTGTTCCGGTCGAGCCGCCATGTTCAACTGACTCATATAACCAATGTACGGTAGATGGCAACCGAATCGACGTGCAGTGTTGCCAACAATGATTAACGAATTCACCTGATACAAACATAATCAATGTAGGTCCTTTAGTTACGAAATTATACGCCGTGTAAACTTATTTTCTGACCGCCCCTCGTACATAGTCTTTACGTTGTGTAAAGTTTTTATTGGGCAAACGATTGACGTTTGACAGTAAAACTAAACGAGCTTAAGGGCCAAACAAAATACATATCAATAGAGTCCAATTAACATTTGTATACTTCATGTTAAAATTATTGTAAGGATGTAATATTTATTTTACCACACAATAAAGAGTTATATTCATTCATTCACTCAAAGTCCGTAACGTTCAGCTACACAAATTATCTTCGAGGAACTTTAATACTACATGTACTGGATGGAGCTTATAGCGTTCAAATAAAATTAAAATATCAATAAAAATACGACTCTATGATGGCTGGAAACCTTATAAACAGAAATGAAGTGTGTTCAGTGATTTACGCATGCGCAGAACTGCAAAAAGCGTTGCGAGATTGTATGCAAGCACTGGACTTGTACACGAACTAAGTTATGGACAGGCACAGCCACGTCGCCAAACCACTTCATGTTAAGTCATGGAGGTCAGCGATGTTGAGGTTGTTCAGCATTTGGATGGGTGACCATCCTCCGCATTTAGATGTAGTGGTACGTAGATGGTTCGAATCCCATTTAAAGGTGTACGTCTCTTCCGTCACGTGATTTTGCCGTTATGAAGGAGGTTAAATAAACCCATGCAGATATTATTGGTAATTTTTTTCGCTGCGCGAGTCCAAGTCCCCACAACTAAGTCAGTGAAAATTTATTTTACAAGCAAATTTTTATATAGGGGCCGACAAATGTCGTCCATACCTCTTTATCGGAATGGCAACTTTGCAAGTTCGTTCTAGTGTAAAGGGCCGCATTCGTTTGACCTGAGCACCATGCCAGTTCCTGGTCTTCCTGAATGATTATTACACCAGTTATTAAATATGATTTGTTCTACATTCTCCAAAACTTTGGTAATCGTAACCGGTTTGCCCCGTATAATTAAGCATTTTCCTAACTGCCAAAACGACCCATTCACGATATTACCCAAATTTGCATAAACCGAATATTGTAAAATAGCCTTGTGGGTATTTCAGATTATGCCCATGCAATGATATCGCATTAAAAGTTCGTGCAGCAAGAATAAAATATGCGCTATGTTGAACCACCTCCAAGGCTAACGTATATACTTTTGGCAATGGGCATATACCCTTAAACAAACATAATTATAACCTTATATGCCAAGGAAAGCGATAAGGAACGAATCTAATCTTCACCTCTCAACAGTGAATATAATTAGTCCCTGACAGGAAAGTACGTAACTTTCCAAATACACACACACACAGTCACACACACACACACACACACATGAATACAAACTAAAAAGGTTAAAACATAATGAATGCGAGCAATTATACCCAAATAACCATACCTATATACATATATGTACAATTGTACATACGAACGAACACACCCAAATACAAAAAGATACCCAAATGTATTTATAAATGATACTTTTTTTTACTTGTTTTTAAAATCTCTCTCGTGCTCTCGCAATTTCTTGTAAACAGATGGAGAAATAAAAGTTCATTTTTGAAGTATGATTCCCTTTGGCGGCAGCGGATTTTCACCTCAAAAATTTGGCAACACGTAAATGAAGTTATCGTACATTGAAAATCTTTCCAAATGTTCTTTAAAATTCATAAAGTTTACATTTTATGTTTTGTTTTACGCCAAAGAGGTGAAAATCGTGACTTTTAAGATGAGTATCAAGAATATATATGTATACAGGGTGGCGCAAAAGTCGCTCATCATAGGAATTTTCAGTGTTCATTATGTTATTTTTTCTCTTTTAGGTAGAGGGTGGCTGCGAAATTAACAATAGACGAGAGGAATACCAGGTACAACAAATCGATGAATCGGTACAGAAATCGCTGAATCTGTACCGATTCATCGATTTGTTGTACCTGGTATTCCATACATTAAAACCAAGCTCATCCTCTCGTCTACTGTTAATTTCGCAGCCATCCCCTACCTAAAAGGAAAAAATAATATATTATAGTCAACACTGAAAATTCCTATGATGCGCGACTTTTGCACCACCTTGTGTGTGTGTGTGTGTGTATATATATATATATGTGTGTGTGTGTGTGTGTGTGTGTGTGTGTAAGAGAGAGAGAGAATATTCTTGTACTTGATTTTCATAACTATATATAACCGCGGTGTTACCCCTAGATGGTGTAGTAGTTAGCATCGTTGACTGCGAACCCAGCGGTCCTGGGTTCGATTCACGGCAAGGGCAGGTGACGTACAGCTCACCCACCCAGCTGTTCAATATTCCGTAAAAAAATTAGTTGGTAGATAAATGGGTAACCTGGATAGCCTAGCGGTTACGACGCTGGGTTGCTGATCGTGAGATCGAGTATGGACGAGGACTTGGTAATTTCTGATCCACTTTGGTGGGTCGTAGTTCGGATTCCACGTTAATATTTAGGTTTAAGGTCGGGTAACAAGCTTGGCCTTCGTCAGATGAAAAATCCGGCTTGCTATATATATATATACAGGGTGAGTCAAAAGTTCCTGTTTCCAGACTTTTGACTCTTTGTGTGTGTGTATATATATATATATATATATATATATATATATCAAACCGGTTGTTCATTTGACGAAGGGGCGGTTGAGGTGTCGTAGCGATAGCCGAATACGTAACAACAATAGGCGATATATAGACGATGTCTGTACTACAAATACATCTAATTTCGAAGAATTTCCGAGACAAATTTACCCCCCCCAAATTAAAATTAGAAAAACGAAATGACAACAAAGATAAAGAAAATTTTCTAGACTCGAGTATACGAATTACAAATGAAAAACTAGTTACGCGCAGACGCAGTGCTCATAACAAAACGGGCAATTACGATACCAATTTAATGTGATAACATTCCCTTTTAAGGATAACTTAATTACAAATAATTTAACGTACGAAGTTTTTTTTACTCGCGAGTAGTCACATATTCAAAGATAGGATGTAAATAGGAAGGATTTAAACAACGACTAAAATACATAAGAAATATTCTATACGAAACACGATTCAATAATTAAACAAATTAAAACGCTAACGTGGGAAATGACAAATATATTAAACAAATTCAACTACATAAAAAGTATATGTATGGGTGTGTGCCTGTATGTGTATACAGAGAGGGTATATAAAGAAATGTCTATAAAATAAATATGGAAATCATATAGGAGTATAAACAAAAATAACCTGATATTTTACGACACTACAAACGTTTTGATATGCGAGTCCTCCTTGATCGGTATACACGAGTACGAAGAAATACAATTTCAGACAGTAAATATAATTAAGAAATATGAAATCGGGAGACAATTAAAAATAGGCAAACAATGGCACGAGACTATATATTTAATGTTCTTCGGGCATATTAAATATTTATAGAGTGAGATAAGGAAGTGGGAGCGTAAAGAGAAATACGAACAGATGTATAGTTGGCGGATAGATAAGGTTTCGAAAATGGACAATAGGCAAAATTAAAAGAGTCAAAAGAAAGAAAAAAAATCAAACTTGAGTGAGAACAACAAAGGTATTCTGTCTAGAATTAATAATAAAAAGAATAATAACCACTGACATTAATAGTAATAATAGTAATAATAATAATGGTGGTAATGATAATAATGATAATAATGTTTATGATAATAAAGGAAATAGCAAAAACAGTGGTGGGAAAAAATCATTGACATTTGCGGGAATAGGACGGAAAGACTAAATTGGATTATAAAGAGATATACTGGAGAAATATTGAAATCGTAACTACAAAACAAGAAAAAGGTTACGTATTAAAAGTTTCCCGATTTATTATTTAGGTTTCTTTATGCAGGAAGGAGGGGCCAAGGGAAAACGCCCGCAAAAGCGCCCCCTACCCACAGAAGAAGAAGAAAGCCAAAATCAAGGTCCAGGGTTTGTAAGATGCCTAGACACGCTGTGTTTGAAGGATTGGAGGTCACAGACAGGGGGAAAGATGGATTGAGGAAGATTGTTCTAGAGTTCACCGGTTGAATAGATGAAAGAGTGAAAATACCGATTAACCCTGACGTTAGAGAGTTGGACAGAAAAGGAATAAGAACGTGTCGAAGTCTGTTGCTGCGTGCTCTCCTTAAAGTAGGAGGCATGCAGGTACAGTTCAGAAGAGCAGTACCCATTATAATAGCGATAGTAAAGAGAGAGTGAAGCAACATTGCGGCGAAGAGAGAGACACTGAAGACAGTGAGTAAGAGGCGGGGAATTGATGAGACGAAAAGCCTTTCATTCCACCTGGTCCAGTCAAGTACGGCTGCGTGGGTTGAGCCACATGTGAAGCATACTTTATACAGGGGCGGACAAGCAGAGCTGGGCAGTATTTAAATACATTTGTATTTAAATACATTTGTGTATTTAGAACTGTATTTATAAATACATTGTTTTTCATGTATTTAAATACAATGTATTTAAATACTCAAAATATAAAAATGTAAATACTTTTACTGGTTTAATACACGTTCTGTACTAGCACAGTACGACGCGTCGACAGTGTAGTACAGCATGGTTCATGTTTCAACGTGTCAGTTCAATCAGTTGTGTGCCACTCTTAGTCGAAAGCGGTTGATTTCTTTATCGTGTGCGTGTCATGGCTTAGTGAATTAGTGAATGCATATGTTAAAATTTGTATGTATTTAAAATGTATTTACAAATGTATTTAAATACAATTGATGTATTTTGTATTTAGTATCTAAATACATTCGTAAAATGTATTTAGTATTTAGTATTTAAATACATTTCTCCCATGTATTTAGTATTTAGTATTTAAATACATTCAATGTATTTATTGCCCAGCTCTGCGGACAAGACCCCTGCACAGAGACAGCAACTGGGTGAAGAAACTGCGGAGGCGGTACAGCACACCTAACCTCTTAGAAGCTGTTTTGGAAAGAGAGTATACGTGAGCTTTCCAGGAAAAATCACGAGAAAAGGAAACGCCAAGAATGTTAAGAAAAGAGGAAGGATTGAGTTGTGTATTGTTGAAGGTAAGGGGATAGTCGTGTGAAAGAGTTTGACGAGCAGACAGATGGAGGAACTGAGTTTTTGAGGCATTGAAAGCCACAAGGTTTTCTCTGCCCCAATCAGAGATAGCAGAAAGATCAGAGGGCAGGTGTTCCATAGCCGTCCAACGCAAATCATGGAGTGATTGTTGAGAAGGACGCTTTATGAAGCGGGTGGAGAAGTGAAGAGTGGAATTATCGGCATAGGAGTGAGTAGGACAGGAAGTGCGAATTAAAAGATCATTAACAAATAAAAGGAAAAGAGTGGGTGACAGGACAGAACTCTAAGGAACACCACTGTTGATAGCTTTAGGAGAAGAACAGTGGCCATCTACAACCGCAGCTACAGATCAGCCAGAAAGGAAATTAGAGATGAAGGCACAGATAGAAGGATAGAAACCGAAGGAGGCCAGTTTCGTAATTAAAGATTTGTGCCAGACTCTATCAAAAGATTTTGATATGTCTAGCGCAATAGCAAATGTTTCACAGAAATCCCGAAAGGAGGATGACCAAGAGTCAGATATGCGAGAAGACTGCCAGTCGAGCGTCGCTTGCGGAACCCATACTGACGATCTGAAAGAAAATTGTGAGAAGAAAGTTATTTAAGAATCTTCCTATTAGGATAGATTCAAAAAACTTTAGAAAGGCAAGAAATCAAAGCAATTGAACGGTAGTTGGAGGGTTGAGAGCGGTCACCCTTCTTTGGGGCAGCTGAATGAAAGTAAACTTCCAGAAGGAAAGAAAAGTACCAGATGAGAGCAAAGACGAAAGAGTTTGCCTAGGCAGGGTGTCAGCATCGAAATACAGTTCTTAAGAACAACAGGAGGAACACCATCAGGACCATACGCCTTCCAGAGTTGAGCCCACATAAGGCCGAAAGAACATCCTTGGAAGAGATTCTAATTTCAGACATAACAAAGTCAGAGGAGGAGATGGAGGAAAAGCACCGGAATCGTCCAGGGTTGAGTTGGAAGCGAAAGTTTGCGCGAAGAGTTCGGCTTTGTCAGGAAAAAAGACAGCAACTGAGCCGTCGGAATGGAAAAGAGGAGGGAAAGAAGAGGAAGTAAAGTTGTTCAAGAGTTTCTTAGCTAGATGCCATAAAGAGCGAGAAGAATTAGAATTGGATAGTTTAACATTTTTGTCGGATGAAGGAATTTTTGACGAGTCGAAGTACAGATTTTACATGATTCCAGGCAGAAGTATAATCTGAGTGAGGGTCAGGAGTTGGATGGCGACGGTACCTTCTGAAAGACTCCTCTCTGTTGCGGATAGCATTAGAACAAGAAAAGTTAAACCAAGGTTTTTTCGCATTAATAGTAGGAATAGAATATGGAATGTACGCCTCCATGCCCGAGAGAATCACCTCCGTGATGCGCTCAGCACACTCGAAAGGGCCCCGGCCTCGAAAGCAGTAATCATTCCATGGGAAATCAGAGATGTACTGCCTAAGGGCCTCCCAATCAACAACGTCAAAGTGTCAAATATAAGAGTGTGGTCGGAGGAGCCCAACGGAGAAAAAGGTTTCACAGAGTAAGAAGGATAAGAGGTAAGAAATAAATCCAGAATGTTGGGCCTATCTCCGAGGCAGTCGGGGATACCAGTAGGGTGCTGTACAATCTGCTCTAGGTCATTTAGGATAGAAAAGTTGCGAGCTAGTTCACCAGGGATGTTAGTGAAATGGTAGGAAAGCCAAAGGTGGTGGTGAACATTGAAATCTCCTAAAACGGAGATTTCAGCAAAGGGAGAGCGGGATAGAATGTATTCCACTTTGGAAGTGAGGTAGTCAAAGAATTTTGGATATTCAGTAAAATTAGGAGAAAGGTAAACAGCGCAGATGTATTTAGTTTGAGATTGGCATATAAGTCGTAGCCAGAGGGTATAGAATTCAGAAGGTTCGAGCTCGGGAATACGAGAACAAGTTAGGTCATTGCGTACATATACGTAACATCCACCTTTGGAGTGAAACTGAGTATAGAGAAAGTAAGAGGATACAGAAAAGGGGTTGTTGTCAGTCGTTCCAGACACCCGAGTTTTAGTGAGGAAAACAAGCTGAGGTTTAGAGGAAGAGAGGTGGTGTTCAACAGATTTAAAATTTGAGAAAAGGCCACGAATGTTGCAGAAGTTTATGAAAAGTGAATCGGAGAGGTCCAGAACATCTCGAATGGGCGGTAGCAGATTCAGCCACGCTACCCAGGTCTGCATTCCCGGTACCGGCAGCGGGGAAGCCAGAAGTGGGGACATTTAAGGTCCTCTCCCCAGGGGACTCCGAGGCTCTTGAAATTCATGCCATTCTTTTTTTTAAATTTTGAAAAGATTACGTAGTGTGTAAGATGCATGAATATGTAGTGAGGAATAGGGAGAGAAGTGTGTGTGTTTGAGAGCATGCTGGACTGCTTACAGGGTAGATGAGATACGGAAAAAGGTCAGCTAAAAAGGACAATGACATGAAGCGGGAGTTCCAGCACTCCCTATCTTCTATCTAACGTCCCCCTCCCCTCCCGGAGTACGTCCCTGTTCGATTGGTGTCTACAATCTCCTCCTCTTATTAGGTTATTCTACTGTACGATGTACTCTTCTTCAATTTCTATTCAGTTTGAGTTTACAAATACAATTTCTTCCGTGTTGATTCTACAGATATACAGTATATAAAAGATATTATTCTAAACAAAATACAGGCCTGTATACGACGGTTTGCGATTGAGGATACGTGTGAGTTTTTAATACATTTTGTGTAGAGCAAGCCTGAGGTAATACGAGTGTGACTGATTAGTGCAGGTAAATTTGTGCTGCCTTGGGAAGAAAACACAAACTTGCGGTGCATCTTGCTCCTAAAGAATCATGCACCAGGACTGATAATAACTGGGAGTGTCTGCAATACAAACTAACGAAAATTGCAATCAATTAAATACGGATGTTCTTTGGATTAGACCAACACGGAGCATTGTTACTTTTAGTGGTGATGAACCACTTACGGGAGCCTCGTCAGTACTTTGACCCCCCATTTGTTTGGTAATGCTGCTGCGAGCTGCTCGTATTCTGAAATGGGCGTATGGGCGGAATGGTGCCCTGTGCAAAAAGATGTTTAACTCTTCATACTTCCACTTAAACTACGAATGCATCGATGATTTTATATATATATATATATTATATATATATATATATATATAATATATATACTGTGTGTAAAACCACCCGTGGCGGCTGGTGGTCAGGGAGAGTAGGGAGGCCTAAAATTGTCTATAATATATGCTATATAAATAGAATAGATTACAAAGTGTTAGATGCCCTACTTTCTGCATGTCGCGATCGTATAGAAGTAATACTATAAATAAAATCCTCTTTCATAGTTTATGGTGATAAAAACAGAGGAGGCCCAGCCTCCCATCCCTCCTCCCTCCGAAAAGCCGCCACTGATAACCACTTTAATAAAAAAAAACACCAATAAAGAAATTGGTTCTAAATAATTAAAATTTTAATAGTTAAATACTAAATAGATTATATACAAAAAAGTTAGTTCTACAAAAAATAATAATATTACTTTTAAATTCGATATTACTCTTAGCTTCGTTCCAACATAAATTCTTCCTTTTTTTTCTTTTTTTTTCCATTGTGTAACAAATGCGCTCTTTAAGTCTTTCATTTTGGGCCAAGCCTTATACAAACCACTTTCGTGGTTCCAAATGGCATGTCCAGATAAGAACACTCATTTTCAATTAAATTTGCACGCATTTTATGTGTATATTTTATCTGCTTATTGCAGGTTGCAAGCTATTTCTACGCGATGAAAATAATGGGACGCCTATATAGGAAAACACTACACTTGTGTTTTTTTTTCAATATATACTTATTTTATGTTGACTGAAAAAGTTTCGTGTATATATATATATTGGTGTGCAAAAGTAAAAAATCAGCTGGCATTTCATCCCACAGAGTGATTTGGATTTAATAAAGTAATTTTGTTGATAATAAATTATTATTTTTTCTTGGAATAAGACCCAAATTATGAATGTCGCTGAAAGAACATCTATACAGAGGTTGTAACCATGACAACGTATCTCAGTCAAGTTTGAGGAAAGTTTACCTCTGTATCTGATTTTGTGTTTCTGAAGGTTGATTATAATGAGTGTTAAAGTTCACAATCAGGACTTTTCTTGTTCATAACTTCATCAATATTTCTTTAAAAAATGTGTGAAAACAAACCTTTAAATGAATTGGTAAATGCCAATATTTTACCATATGAAATACTAGGTCCGATTTTCTTAATGCTTTTTTCCACTTCTTTGAGGTATGAAATATGGATCTAAAGCGCACTATATTTTGCATGAGAGCAAAGCATACTACTCGTATAATAATGTTAAACAAAGTTGTAGTCGATGGGGAAGGTTGTAGTCAGTGGGAAATCAAGGAAAAAGACGAAGATTTTTACAAGAGGTGTTTAAAACGGTTCTAGGACAGTTCATACCAGGACAGCTCATACCAGGACAACTTATACCCAGACAACTCATACCCGGACAACTCATACCTAGGACAAGTCATACATAGGACCAGAAAAAAAATGAAAAATTAATGAAAACATTTATTTTGTAAAATTAAAAATTAAATTTAAACATTTAAAATTCATGCAAGTTATATATATATATATATATGCCCAGTTAGGTTCATTGAATGCCCGGTTAGGTCAACTGAATACCCGGTTGGGTTCATTGAATGCCCATTTAGGTCAACTGTACGCCCTTGACGATTGGTTAGGTTTAGTCGTGATATTTTCGTTAAAACTAACGAAAATATCACGACTAAACCTAACCAATCGTCAAGGGCGTACAGTTGACCTAACCGGGCATTCAAATTTTATCCTATGTAAATAATGGTTCTCTATTTATTATATGTTTGCAATAAATAATAAATTTGTTGTTATTGTTTTCTTATCTTATTTTGGTTAATTTGCAGAGTTTAAACTTTCGGGGTGGATATAGATGAAAAGAACAACATTGGGGTGGTAATTTGTTGAAGAGAGTATGAGTTGTCCTAGGTATGAGTTGTCCTAGGTATGAGTTGTCCTAGGTATGAGTTGTCCTAGGTATGAGTTGTCCTAGGTATGAGTTGTCCGGTATAAGTTGTCCGGTATAAGTTGTCCGGATATGTGTTGTCCTGGTATGAGCTGTCCGGTCACGGTTTAAAACCTACTCAAGGCCTACGATAAAATTGGCATCACTGAGAAGACGTGGAACATTATCAAAGCTATCAGAATCTGTTATTATCCGAGGATTAGATCACAGAGAAGAGAGAGAGATAAGTAAATTCAGCAGCAATAGAGCGCATTACAGTGTCCTTGCAAATTGACTTTTTACTTCGCAGATTTTTTTTTCTGAAACTTACCCTTTCAGAACTGAATGACATAGTTGGTGTCTAACTGTGGATGAGCTAACTTTGATGCCAGTAGTTTCCTGAAATTCTGCATCGAGGCAGATGCTAGATTTGCGTCTCTCTCTTTCTGGTCTCATCATCTGATGTTCAAGTATCATATTGATACCTATGAATGGTTCATAACTTTGTCAATAAGACTATACATAACAACTTAAACATATTAATGCAGTTAAAATCACAGTAACTCCTCCATGCAGACAATGGATTCGATTAATTTCTCGACAGTTTCCTATGAGAGACTGTTTGAACAATGTTGTGTATCCTTTCACAAATTATTAAGATTAATAGGGTGACTTTTCCCGAAGTGAAGGAAAAGACCCCGACATCGATTCATTATCTTCAGCACCTTTTTTTCATCTTGTTTCTCCAGACAGTTTGTGTTGCACAAGGACTACATCGAGGCCATGTACGTCCCCATACCGCTTCCGGCTACATAGGTTAAGTGACGTTGGGTCTATTCAGCAGTTGGATGGGTGACTGTCTTTTGCGTTCAGATGATGCAGCAATCCTTGGTTCAGATCTGACGTAACGCTGACCTAAAACTGTACCTTCATGAAGTACAGTGAAACAGCCTCAAATATTATTATTATTAGACTATTATTATGTTGTGCAAGTTTGTTGTGTGCTTTGGGTCGGAGTCTTGTTGGAAAATAAGTTTTGACCCCCCAGATGTTAATTGAAATGTAATGATGGGGTTGTTTAACCTCCTTCGTAACATCTAAGTTCATAAGACGAAGGGAACTACAGCGTTACGTGGGACCCGAACCAAGGGTTGCTACATAGTCTGGAAGCGGAGGACGGTCTCCCATCCAACTACTATCCGATCCAGTGTCACTTAACTTCCAGATGTTAACTACTGGAATACGGTAGGCCTGAGTAGGGTGAACAAGAATATTGTATCAGTCCTATTTTTGCCAAGCTTTCATTGATTTTTATTTGATATCTCTAGTCCCATGTCCGCTCAAGTGACCCTAGCTCATGATGAGTCCTCCGCCATGTTTATAAAATGTTAAAACACATTTAATTCACCATTCATTTGTTTATGGTATAATGTATTACTATGAAGTGTGCAAAATACATCTCTCAGTAAAGAGGACCTTCTTTCAATCGTTCACATGATGGTATTATTTTTGCTAATTCTGTAAAGTCTTTCTCGGATGTTTACTTTCATCAGTAATATTTTCTTCATCGCCACTCTTCCGCGAATACCCGCATCTACGAATCTCCTGATGGTGGATATACTGATGGGGACCCGTTTCGTAGAACTGGCTATACCCGCATAATCTCAGCAGTGGGTCTAGATCCGTCTCTTAGAGAAATGTGGAGTACGAATCAATCTTTAGTTCCAACGGCTACCTTTTCCTGCTTCCTCGTGTATAGTCTCGTGGCCCCCCAGATTTAGCCTGCTTACTGCCTGATTGCTTTTTGGACGTTCTTGAAACGTTAAATTATTCAGCATTCTGGATTAACCGTTTAAGAGGAGAATTTGACCTCTCTCGGTTCTACAATGTTCCTTTTGTACGCATCTTTTCAGTACAGATTAGCACAAACGCAACATTTCTTTTTATTTGTTATCTTTTGGATATTATTTGATTTTAAGATTTGAATGTACAAAAATTAAAACGATTATGTTACCACAAACATTAAACCATTCAATTCCTTCAAAATTTGCTATATACACTGAATGTTAAAAATGGAGGGTATATGCGCGCCCATCAATTTGTGATGATACCGTTTGTAATAATTCAACTTAAATAAGCGTATCTCGCGATCGAGCAACCTGTACAGACGATTGAGACGACACGTTAGAACAACGAGGCTAATACGTAGGGACACTTTAATCTACTTCATTGAAGTCAAGACATTGAGGTCGGGGGTTCACTCCCGATGGTTACTAGTATTGATAACCCAAGTTTCATCGCAACGGGACGCATTAGATGGCCTGAGCAGTTTGCCAGTTTCTGACCGTCCTGGACAATTATTACTATTAATTCATTGAATTAGAGTCATATACAGTAAATATAGCACTCGTAATATATAAAAATAATAAAAAACTAATTTTCAAAACTAAGCAACTTTTCTATCCATGCGTAGAAATTAACAATTCAGGAGAGAAAGGCGTGCATGCATGGAAAAAAAAAAAAATTGTGTATATATATATAATATATATATATATATAATCAGAGGCGTTTTTACAGGGTAGGCAGGGTACGCTTTGCCTGACCATTAATTTTGTCAAACTTTAGAAGTATAAATATATCAATATAAATTAGCCCAATTAGACAAAATCTGTCGATCGCGTCCTCTTAATCCAATATCATATGATTTCTTTTTTTCCTATTAGCTATTACAACTTAAAACGCCCTGCCTACCTTGAATGCATAATATAAATTCAACTCGTGTGGCGGATTTGATATATACCATTTTTAATACGGAGTAAATGTACATATAGTCAGCGCGCGGACTTTCCGACTAAAGTCACTAAACGATACATTTTGCAAGCTTACGCTCATCCAGTATGAAGAAATAGGAGAAACTACGATTTGGGGGTGGGTGGGGGGTTAAAGGAAGAAGATTGATAGGCGAATGGTGTATGACATCACAAGGGGATGGGGAGGAGGGGTTTGAACATTTCACTAAAAAAGATAGAAAAATAAAACTACACTATAGGTAATGAAAAATTTGCAATGTATTGGAATCTCAACTGTGGTAAGTACCCTTATATACATATATAGTTATAATTATATACCTTTTTTGTGTGTGTATATATATATATAATATATATATATATATATATATATAGCCTACATAATATTCTGCCTACCCAATGCACCAGTTCAAGAACCGCCTCTGATTATATATATATATATATGAATCGCAAGATATTGCCCACAAAAACCTTGCATGTGTCCCAAACATCATGTTCAGTCTGGGGCATCGAGATAAAATAAGAATATATTCAGTGTGACGTAACCATTATTAAAATCACTGTAAGCAATTACAAATATCTTTTTAACATATATATATATAATATATATATATAATATATATATATACACGGTTGTTATCAATTTAACTCGAGTATAAATTTCGTTTAAATATTCTCTAAAATAAAACTGAAGGTATTCTTGAATATATTCTTGAGAGTGAACTGAAGTATCTTAAAAAATATCTTTAATTTACTTTGAATACTGCGCAACCAGACTAACTTTGAGAGCAATATTATCTTCAATATATATATATATATATAAATTTTTTTTTCGTTGTGGTAACAACACGCATCTCTCTCTCTCTTCTCTCTCTCTCGCTCTCTCTCTCTCTCTCTCTCTCTCTCTCTATCTCTCTCTCTCTCTCTCTCTCTCTCTCTCTCTCTCTCTCTATATATATATATATATATAAAAGAGTTGTGCTTCTTCTCTATTCTAATTTTAACCTCAAAAGATCTTATTGTCTCGATCCATTTTTTTTCTTAAAAATCTTTCTTGGTTCCTCAATTTTTCTTTTTTATCTTTACCTTTTTCTTTACTTTTTTAGGAGTTACTTTTTTGTGCGTTGCTTTTCTTCTTATTTTACGGGATGGTCACTTTCATTATCGGCTTCTGTAAGTCATTTTGTCACTCCCGTATAGACAATTGGTCATCCTCAAAAGCAGTTTGCGAAGTTTACTAAAAAAAAATTTTGGGACACCGTAAAAAAGGGTTTTTTATTAAAGTACATTTTTTAAATGGGGGAGAAAAGGGTTTATATATATATATATATATATATATATATATATATATATATTATAATGTTTCAGACCAACAAAGACCTTAAGATCCACTCATGGCTGGTCTAACTAATTGCGGTTGTAGTTGTGTACTGCGCGTGTCTTCCGTGGTGGCGGAGGGGACCTACAATTTACGTGGGTTCCGAACCACGAAAACCTTAATTTCACTACCTTAAACTATACCCAATCTATCAACATATGCGTCTAATCGATTTTTAAATATGTTTATAGACGTTATTATATTACTTCTACCGGCGAACTATTCCAGCTATTTACTATTCTATGCGTAAAAACGTTTTTGCCAACTGCTGGCTCGAACCTTCTACTTGTCAACTTACCCCCGTTTTTTATAGTTCTATTATAGTGTGATATTTCGAAAAAGCTATCTCTATTTACGTTATCGAACCCATTCATAATTAATTTTAAAAACCTGGATTAGATCACCCCTTAGCCTCCTAGTCTCGAGTGTAGTAAATTTTAACTCCTTAAGCCTATCCTCGTCCGACTTCGACCTAAGCGACGGAATCATCTTAGTTGCTCGTCTTTGAACTCTTTCGATTTTACCTATATCTTTGCGCATATGTGGATTCCAGAATTGGGTCGCGTACTCCAAATGGGGTCTAACTAATGATTTATAAAGAGGAACAATAATATCGCGCGATTTCTACTCAAAATTCCTAGCTACAAAACCTAGCACCTTGTTCGCCTTATTGACCGATGCTGTACTTTGTTTCGCCACTTTTAAATCACCAGTGACGACAACTCCTAAATCTTTTTCCTGTTCTACGCTTGCCAACAACTTCCCTGACATACTATACGTAAAATTACCGTTACACGAACCTATATGTAAAATTTTGCATTTATCGACGTTAAATCTCATTTGCCATGTGACTGACCAATCAACGATTTTGTTCAGATCTTCCTGGATTTTACCTCTATCTTCATCATTAACTGCCCTACCACCCAACTTCGTTTCATCCGCAAACTTTGAAACTGTACTGACTAGGCCGACATCTAAATCGTTAATATATATAAGAAAAAGCAAGGGGCCCAATACAGAACCCTGAGGAACGCCGCTCGCTACATCAGCCTAACACGACTCCGCTCCATCAACGACCACTCTTCTATCCAATTTATTACTACACCCCTGATTCCATGAGCCTTAGTTTTTTTCAATGAGTCTTTTGGGCGGTACGATGTCAAACGCTTTTTGAAAATTTAAATACACTACATCTACCGCCTGATGACTATCGTAAACTTCAACCACGCTTTGAAAAAATTCTAAAAGATTAGTTAAGCAACATTTGTTTCGCCTAAAACCGCGCTGCGTATTTCTAATCAAGTTATGCAATTCCAAGTGTTCGACTATACGATCCCTAATTGATTCCAGTAGCTTACCTACAACAGACGTTAAACTGATTGGCCTATAATTTCCCGCCGCACCTTTATCGCCTTTCTTAAAAATAGGTGTTACATTTGCTAACTTTAAATTATCTGGTGCGCACCCCTCAGAAACAGACGCACTAAAAATCTTTGTTAGCGGCACAACAATGCTTTCTTTTAATTCTTTTAGTTGTATGGGATATATGGAATCCGCCCCGGTGATTTACGCATTTTCATTTTATCAATATAGCGCATTACCTCCCTTTCACTAACCACAATATTATCTAAAGTATTACCATTGTCAAAAGGTATTATGTCTATGACCATAGGGATATTCGTCACATCTTCTATTGTAAAAACTGGCGTAAAAAATTCGTTTAGCAGGGTAGCCATTTGCTTGTTTCAGAAACTAGCTCTCCGTCAAAATTTTTCTACGGCCCCAAGACACTCTTTACTGGATTTCTATTAGTGACGTATTGAAAGAATCGCTTGGGGTTTTCTTTGCTGTCACGAGCTATGGTGATTTCAAAATCACGCTTGGACTTTCTTATTACGCTTTTTGCTTCACGTCTTCGAGATATGTAGTTGTTTCGTAACCACAAATTGTCTTTATCGCACCTATGTAGCCTATAAGCCCTATCTCTACTCCTTATAATATCCCCTACTCTAGAAGTGAACCACAAGGGCTTGTTATTTACTTTCGCACGCTTAATCTTGTACGGTACACATTCCTCATTTATAGTCCTAAATACTGTTTCAAACGATTCCCACATTAGTTTTGCGTAAGAGATCCACATTACGTTTTCCCAATTAACGTGTGACAATTAATTTCTAAATTTACAAAAGTCTGCGTGCTGAAAGTTCGGAATTTTAGTCGAGTTAGCTGGTTTCGAGTGTCCTAATGAGAAGACAAACTCTACCATATTGTGATCGCTATTGCTTAACGGTTCTATTACTTGAAGATCAGTGATTAGCCTATCGTCCATAGTTACTACTAAATCTAAAATACTGTCCAACCTCGTAGGTTCCCCAACCTTTTGAATAAGATAGCTATCCTCGAGAAAATTAACTAAACGATTACCTTCCGCGTCTCCCTGCATTGTATCGTTATCCACGTTGGCGCAATTAAAGTCACCCATAACTAAGGCCTGCTCACTACCTATTATTCTCTTATGTTCACGATATCAAATATATATATATATAATTGTATGCAATGAGTTTTTCGAGTGACGTGATTTGTTTGGAACTGATTTTAAACAAATTTTTGTATACAAAAGAAAGACAAACGACTCCTTTTCAGGAGAAAACATTCCATAAAACGAGAAGGAAGCTTCAAGAGCAAAAAGTTTAGTGACTAAACTGGCAAGTTTCAGAATCAATCATTAAACAATAATAAGTACAGTAGATTTTGAGGGTCGAGAGAGAGAGAGAGAGAGAGAGAGAAATTCTATATACCTTTGTTTAAGTATTTATATACATTCCCATTTGATGACGTACGCAACTTTTTTCCAGCAGTAGTCAGAGATTATCTGGAAAAGTAGGAAACGAAGGAAAGTAAAAAACGTTAAATCTCTGCATGATTCCACACAAAGAGACCCGTTCTAACTCCACCTTCGGAGTCTTCATAACATGTTCAGGAATGTTTAAAAGCATAAAGACACAATGTCGGACACCTGACAAAGATAAGTTGAGTGAAGGGAAGCTGAGATGGAGGAAGAGTAAGTTGAATAAAGGTATGAGAAATATGAGGAAGATTATCAACGTGTTAAGATTCCATTTGCGTGGTATAAGGTGGGGCCAAAATGGGCAATTGCTATCATAATTAACTAATAGAGACTGGAAAGCAAGCGCATGATAGACAGGGCATGCTTGCAGGCGTGAAAATTCAAGCGTTTGAACCAATTTCCATCATATGAACTTTCATAATGAAAGTAGTGTGGGTTCAGTGGAGTTAATTTTCGTTCAGTGATGCTGCTGTAAGGTTGAACAACCACTAGCCAAAGGGGTTTTGTTGGCTTAAGCATCGAGTAAGTAATACATACAACAGAAAAATTAAATTTAATTGCAGTAACAGACACACGCAGACAGACGCAGAAGTCGTAAAAGAAAGTATTTTATGAGGGACAAATACTTGAAGACATGCGAGCCATGTTCTTCACCCGTCTAACGGAGAATGAATTCGCTCGGAGGCTATGAATCTGCCGACTCGAAATGTATATACATATACACTTCTTCTGATATATATATATATATATATATATATTATATATTATATATATATATATAATATATATATATATATATATATATATATATATATATAGCAACGGCTCATATGTCGTTAACAGCCACTTAAATTATACCTGCGATCGTATATTTATTTCTCATTAATCAAGTTACACTATTATTTCTTATATGCCCAACCATCTAACCCTAAATGTCTTAACTGTGACTTTTATTGGTATGTGAAAGCGCTTCAGAGATCATTTTTAGAAATGGATGATCCAAGATTTAATTCAAGTGACTGTATGGGGTAGATAATAATGACAAAAAACTTCACAAAGCTTTTTAAAGATCACTGCAGGATTATTGCATGATTATATATATATATATATATATATATATATATATATATATATATATATATATATATATATATATATATATATATATACAGGGGTCCCGTAAGTCTGGACCCATAGGGCAAAATTAATAAAATTACAAAATAGTCCGTTTCGCTGGACATGCGTCGAAGTGACTTCTTGGGACTGACAGCGAAGCTAGCCAACACATTGGTACTGGTTTCGTCTTCCGTAACAGTCCTTGAAGGTCCTCTGCGAGGCTTGTCAGCTACGGATCCAGTTTCCTTAAATTTGGCTATCAACTTGCCAACACATCTGTGTGTGATTGGTGCGCGGTCTGGATGCATATTGTTGAATTCTTCGGCCACTTCCCGGTGACTGCGGGTCCCGACCAGCAAAATAACTTGAACTCTCTCCTCTCTAGTCAGTGACATGGTTTACCTGCAACATAATAAAAAAATATATTATAAATCCCTATGGGTCCAGACTTATGGGACACCCTAGTATATATATATATATATATATATATATATATTTCGATTCTGCATCCAGTGCTACGGAGGGATACGAATCCCCTTCCTCACTCATACTATTATTACTATATGCAAATAGTACATATGTATAGTATATGTATATATATTACAAGTTAACAATGAAAACGAGTTATATATCTCAAACAAAGCTATAGACGAATTCAATTACAAACATACAATTAGTTAATTGAAGCCTCTTAGCTCACAAGAGGTATATAAGTGAAAAAACGAATAAAGGCTGTAATTATTAGATTTCATTTGGATAGGAGTTGAAAAACGTGCCGTAGCTACGTCCAAATAATAAGAATGGGTATCTTAATAATAGTTCTTAAGTATAATTTGAGGTGTGTGAAAGAGTATGATGCATTACGTAAACAAATAACCGTAGTATAAGAGCGAAGCGTCATGACTGACTGTGGCAGCAAAGACGTTGTATAGTTTTTTCCATTATTGATTACAGTCTGGTATGACGTCGTCTTTTAGTTTAACGGAATTATTTTGTACATTTTGCCCGTTAGAATTTCTGATTGGCGTCAGTTTAACCACAAGTGAAAATGACACATTGGGGGGGGGGGGGGGGCAGTTCGCATGACAATTATTCAAAGTTATTGTTTCACACACACACAACATATATATATATATATATATATATATATATATATATATATATATATATAGATAGATATAATATATATAAACTGCCCCAACAGAGTTCGAACCCAACACCTCTCGAATAGAAAGTGAAAACGCTAACCACTACACCAGTGGTGGCGAACCTATGGCACGCGTGCCCATTTGGGCACGCAATCAAATTTGCCTGGCACGCCTAAGCATAGAAATTATTATCCAGAAAAAGAGTATAAAATAATAGACTTAATGTTTATAATTTGGTGTAATATATATAAACTTTGGTGGGCACGCGAATGTTTTTGTTATGGTTTACATGTTTTTTTTGGCACGCGACTGTAAAAAGGTTCGCCACCCCTGCACTACACTATGACAGGCTAGTATCCTCACCTTCTTCTATTCGAGAGGTGGTGGAACCCTGGTGGGGCAGTTTTTGTATCATGCAAAATCGTGCGTGCTCATCCATGCTATTCCATAATATATATATATATCAGGTGTCCCCCCCCACCCGAAATGTCCCTATTTCTAAATAAATGTTCTGTGCTAAACCAAAAAGGAATCTAGACAAAGCCAAACGAAATAGGTACAATGGATAGGTATCCATAGAAGTTTATTAACCTTAATTAAACAATATGTTCAGTGTAATTGCCATTTTTGCTAACACAATATTCAGCCTTACGCAAATGAATGACAATTTTTGGAAATAGCTCAGCTGAGATGTTGTTCATTACCTCGTAGACTTTGGTCTTTAGGTCTTCAAGCGTCTTAGGCTTGGTAGAATAGGTCCTGTCTTTTATGTAACCTGTAACCCAACAAAAAAAAAGTCAGGGTGTGTGAGGTCGGGTGAGTATGGGAGTCATTCCACTGGCTCATGAAGGGAGATTAGTCGGCCGGAAAAATGCTTCCTCAAAAAGTTGCGAGTTTCACAAGCAGTGTGCGGATGTGCTCTATCCTGCTGAAACCACTGTGAATCTGAGGTAATACAGTTCTCTTTTACGGGACAAACTAATTAGTTGTAATAAGTAGAAATTTTGTAGCAACTGACGATTTGAATTTTGCGTTATCGTTACTGTTTTTCCAGTTTCATTTTCAAAGAAAGAGGGATACGGATACCACCCAACAGCGACCCCAATGTTGAGCTTAGTAACACTACGTGAAAGCTCAACTGAAGCGCCAGCATGACTTTCCTAGTAACGAAAGTTTCGTTTATTAATCTCCCTAGAGAGACGTACATGACACTCGTATGTAAAGTGGATCGTTTCATCCATTCGTTTTTGTATTTGAACATTAGTGAATGAATTGTGTCGGGAAAAAGTTTTAATTTGGTACAAAGTATACGATGCGCAGATGTTCGTGAAATACCTGCTTCTGTTGACAAACGTCGAATTCACTTATGCGGACTGAAAGCAATAATTTTATGAACAATATTTACGTGTTGCACAATTCTCGTGGATCGTCGCCTCCCGCTATTACCCTTATGTTGATTGCTTACATTTCCTTTTATTTGAAATTTTCTAACAATTCGTTATATTGTCTTTCTATCGTGTGGGTTTCTGCATCCATATTCTCTGGGAAAGTTCCTCCGCACCTGCGTCACCATTTTAATTTTCTGTTGAAGATGCAAAGCCGGCATCGCTGTTTGAAGGTTCAGCCATCAGATATGTATAGGTATATGCGGAATAAAATCCCCCAATTTGTTACCTTTCTGAAAAAGAAACCCTATAATAAAATATACATCAATTATAAAGTAAGGGGCAAATAAAAATAGGGACATTTTTGGGAACACTACGGGGCTCCAATAAACCTTAGCCCCCCCCCCCCCCCCCCCCCCGCCCATGGCCAAAACCATTAGAGGTACAGTAAAACTAAACATACCTTACAAAAGAGAATTTAATCCTGCATTTAATGAGAAACAATTAAAACTTGGTGTTTCCGCCATTGGCTTCCAAGACAGCCTGAATTCGCTTTGGGTAGCTTGCCAAAAGTGACGTGAATAGATCTTGATCGTTACGCAAATTTGCTAAAACAGTTTCAATGTGTTGCGTCATTGTATCCTTCCAAAATCGATTTGCTGTAGGTTCTTGAAACAAGACATTCAACCTTGTCCTTTATAATTGATCCAATGTGTTCACAGACGTTCAGGTCAGGAGAATTTCCTGGCCATTCTTCATTTCCAAAGAAATCGATCTCATGGTTCCGCAACAACTATTGCGTGGCTAATGCCTTAAAGCAGGGGGCCTTATCGTGCAGAAGTGTGACCTGATCGACATCCATAACATTGTTTGGGTTTCTTAGAAAAGGAATGACATGCTGGGATAGAATAATATCACGAAAATACTGTCCATCCCAACTCTGACCATTTGGCTTCAGCACCCACATGAGCTTCTTTGCAGTGAACAAAACAAACACACCAACACAGTCTGGACTTTTTAATAATTCGCGATAATGTTCATTGTCATCGATTTCATCAGGTGTTGTGGCCCACACTCGATCATTTTGGAGTTAGGCCGAAATGTTACGTAAACAAAAAATTCATCGGAGACAGCTAAATGCATGAAATCATCCACATCCCAATCTTCAAGATAATGGGCAAACCACATTCTGTCATCGATGTTAAGTTGAGTTTTTCTCGGCTTTGGAAGTTCATGCCAAGGCTTTAAACCTTGCCTATGACGGTACAGTCGAATGATCTCACCACTAACGATCTTTCTTCCAACACTTCGATCTCTCTAGAAAGTTTAGCACAGCTGTTTTTCCGCTTACGCGTACCGCTTTCAATGATGTCCTTTGTTTCCTGAAAGAGTGGCAAATTTGGGTGCCCAGATTTGGTTGTATCCATTTCACATTCATCCAAAGTTTTATTCCAATTTCTTTTGACGAAGTCCTCACTTCTTCGCAACTTTTTGGCAACCCATGAACGTGTTATAAAGGTGGCTCCAGCATCACGAGCTTCCCGAAATGTTATTTCTCGTATGCGATCTATCACACGTTGCCTCTCCGAATCACCAATAAATTGAGAAGCCATTATATTATCACTATCAGCTAGAGTAATTTTAATACCTGCAATAATTAAAGAATTTTATATATTTTTAGAATCACTAAAAACTATTTCGATATAAGTAAACATGTAAGCTGCAAATGGGGGGCTAAGGTTTTTTGGAACCCTTTATATACATACTTCGGAGCAGTGTCGTCTGTTGGTCTCTCTTCACACGAAGGCCAATCTGATGGCTCTCTCTCTCTCTCTCTCTCTCTCTCTCTCTATATATATATATATATATATATATATATATATATATATGGAATATCACGCATGAACACCGAAATATTTGAATGAAAGGCTGTCATTGGCTCGAGTACAGCATCGACGGGAAGCGGTATTACGACACTAACCACGACGGAGCGCATGTGCATGGTTGTTAGTACGTAAAATCCCTCTGGAGGCGAAAGCGTTGTAAGTTCCCTTTTACCTTAAAAGAGCGCCGTGGCCAGCGCTCTCGCCTTTACTCAAGAGGTGTTAGGATCGAAACCTGTGCGTAATTTTGCGTGTAAATATATACACAGTGGTGTAGTGCTGTGGGAACGCGTGGGAACGGCGTTCCCTTACTTTTTTTGGAAGACGGAACGGCGTTCCCTCACTATTTCAAATAAATCCGAACTTACAAATCTCTAACGTCATGAAATTTTAATTCCCACCCCTAGAAGAAATATGAGAAAGAATCATTAACTGTTTCATTTCTTTTAGCTTCGACTGAGGCAATGCTAGCCTCTAAAGATCTGATGAAACAGTCACCACGGCAGTAGTATAGCAGCAAAAGGGTAGAGTGCAAGAATGTTGCAAGTGATTACGTAATGTTGCAAAGGGGGTGGGGGATGTTACAAAGGGGGATGGGGTGTTGCAAAAAAAATCCCCCAAAGGGGGGATGCTGCAGGTGCAACAAGGAAAACTTGGAGGCGGCGTTATCCCTCAAGAGAAAGGAGAGAAAGGGAGAAAGGAGGAGAGAAAGGAGAGAAAGGAGGAGAGGTGTTCACCAGGCAGGAGCCAAGTGCATATTAAGACTTCAGCCGAGTAGGCGTTGTTTTATAGGCTCCTAATCAGCCAGCTGGCTTAGAAGGCGTAAATGGCTTGAGTTGCCAGATAGCGCCATGTATTCATTTAATTCTAATCGAAGACTGAGTTGCCAGATACCACTTTTTAGCGATACCATTGTATACATTATTATAGACTCCTAATCAGCCAGCTGGCTTAGAAGGCGTAAAAGGCTTGAGTTGCCAGATAGCGCCATGTATTCATTTAATTCTAATCGAAGACTGAGTTGCCAGATACCACTTTCTAGCGATACCATTGTATACATTATTATAGACTCCTAATCAGCCAGCTGGCTTAGAAGGCGTAAATGGCTTGAGTTGCCAGATAGCGCCATGTATTCATTTAATTCTAATCGAAGACTGAGTTTCCAGATACCACTTTCTAGCGATACCATTGTATACATTATTATAGACTCCTAATCAGCCAGTTGGCTTAGAAGGCGTAAATGGCTTGAGTTGCCAGATACCACTTTTTAGCGATACCATTGTATACATTATTATATTTCTTAAAAGTTGGTTTAGAATACCGGTAGTAGGTTTAGAAGGCGTAACATGATATAATTAAGTAAACAACATTGCATCATTCTGTTTATTATAAATTATAGAAAATAAATATACATCTCAATTGAGGAATATGCATATAATCATAACAGTACAGGAAATATATACACACAATTATGGATAATATAAAATAAATATACATCTCAAATAGAAATAAATATACATTTCAATAATAATAGAAATTGCATATAAACTTAACAGTACAGGGGAAATATCACGCAAATATATATAAATACATTTCAATAATAATAGAAAATATGCATATAACAGTACAGGGGAAATATCACGCAAAATATATAAATACAATTCAATAATAATAGAAATATGCATATAATCAGTACAGGAGAAATATCAAGCAAATATATAAATACATTTCACTTTTTTTCAAAATACTAAACTCGGTCTTAATCGAGTTTACAATTACATCATTATTGCTCTGCATTACGCAGTATATGCGGCTTAATAATATTTCACCGCTTAAAGTATAGGGAAACCTGTATTCGATATGAAGGTTTCATATCGATATGAAGGGCTTTCATATCGATATGAAGGGCTTTCATATCGATATGAAGGGCTTTCATATCGTTCAGTACTATTTTTGTTCCCACTTTACAACCGGTTGGTAAGTCATCTTTAAATACGTCTAGAATACAATCAAAAGCACGCACAAAGAGTTCATCGTTAGCTATATTATTAGACACAAGTTTATAAGCACGCTTTTCCAATCGAGGGTTTATTTCTACCGACTCGAGCTTTTCAATCGTGAACTCACTCAACATAGCGGCAATTGAAATAATCTTCTAAATCGTTACGACAACTGCGCGTTATATAAAGAAATAGTTCTTCAGGGTGAACGGTGTAGGTAAGCTCAGCCTTGTACCGATCAATTGCTTTGTACCAAAGTTCATGGTATTTCAGAGTCTAACTTTTTAAATAAACATCCAGCACTAGACCATTCTTACCAGCCCTACACTCGGTAAACCCATCGAGCAGAGCGGTGTAGGCGTGTTCAAGTACTGTATCAAAATAAAGCATGTCCGTAACACGCGCGTCTAATATAGGTTTCAGCTTGCGGAATCCGACGATTTCAAACATTCTGTCGAGGATGAAACGGTTTCGCGTAGGAACAAGAGCGTTATTATCAGAAGCATTCTTCCACATCAGCCGTATATCAATGCACGGCCGATCGTTATTTATACACAACGTACATACAACGGCGTATGAGGGTGCGTCACTAATCTGCTCTCTTCTTGTACCTACGTTAGCAGGTATTTTGTAACGATCTTCACTCCACTTCTCAACTATCACGAAGATTCTATTCATCTCCTCGACACTTAAATAAACCCGTTTGTTTGTTTGTCTACATTCCGTTTCCAGTACATAGCTAATGGTACTGGAATTACGCCTGAACACGCGCAACGATTTCGTCACGGACACATCGTACGAGGCGTTGAGAGTGCTGCTCAAAGGAAGTTCCATCGTATTCGAAGAGCGCACGTCCACTCGGTTCAAGCTCTGAGATAACTATGAGCCGTATGAGGCACGCAGGTAGGCAGGAACGGTTCGACGGGCGGCTGACTCGATGATACGTGAATGGGCTTGTTCGTATGATCCGGAGTCGTACCGAATTGTTGTACATATTTCGGTACAAGAATTAATTTCATCACTACCAGCCTACGCACCAGACATTTTACCTCAGGATAGGAACTAGGAACATTTTATGTTTTACTAAACATCTTCACACTCCGGCGCACTATTTGAGAGGAACATATGCTCATATTTTTCCCTTCTGCCCATCAAACGATACTCGTCTCTAAAGTCTGTTAAAAACTCACGCAGGGCACTAGCCACAACCTCACTACGAACCTCATCATGATATACGTTAATATAGTGATAAAAATACTTAAGATTGTCCATGATCACGAGATTCACATTTTCAGTCGTAGGGTATGAGTAATCGACATGGTGTAGCATGACGTAATACCGCTTGTCACACCACCCATCCGCAAGACTCATTATCCATACCTGCTGCTTCTCTTCTGCACGCGTTGTTTCTTTTACTTCACGGTGTATGAGACTTTATAAAGTTTAGCTCTGCAGTATACTTCAGCACATCGTCTGTGCAACGAAAGCCTTCAACGGTCTCACCAGAACATCCGTAGAGTATTTGTACATCTTGGAACTTCGCACAATCCAATGTGTTTTTAAAAGAGGAATAGGAAGTTTTTCGGTATCCACCACATCCTGACACTGCTGAATACCATTTCATAAACGTTGTACAAGCAATATTAAAGGTAGCCATTTGAATACACGTATGATCTGAATACACGTCTGATCTCTCGGGCTTACTGCAGTCGACTGACCACGCAGGGACTCCCAGATAGTAGCATGACTCACGGTCCTACAGTGGGCGGGGCTTAGAACTTTCACCTGCGTGCACACACACACACACACACACACACACACACAAAGGAGAAAGTGAAACGCTAATTGAAACATGATTTATTTAATAAACGATATTCAAGTTATATATTTACAAATACGATTTAATAAACGAGATATTCAAGTTATATATATATATTTACAAATACGTGTAATAAATCAATAGATACTTTACAAATACGATTTAATAAACGAGATATTCAAGTTATATATATATTTACAAATACGTGTAATAAATCAATAGATACGATTATATACAAGACAAATACGTGTGAGTTAACAATAGAAGCATCATCGTTTTGGTATCCAAAGGGTATGGTATCATAGGTACAGGTAACTGGTAACGTTTCCTATAGGTGTTACGGCACACCTTCGTACCCCTAATTCCTTCACGCCCCCCAGCTTCTGCGCCCGAAAATTGTGGGTGCCTACAATTAGTTGGGGAGGTTGTTCGCCCTCACCATCGTCCAAACATACTAGATCCTTCAACGATTCAAAGTTAACAACCCGCCGATTCGCATGGTTGAGCGTAATACCCTTTGCCTTACGATATATTTCATTTCCTCCCCCACCCTGACCCGTACCCCATAAGTCTTAGGTCCTGTTGAGACAAAAGAGTCGGCGTAAGCGTTGTCCCCATACTCGTCCTTGATCTCATCAGTGAGCTCGCCGAGGAACTCCCCAATAGCGGGCATGTATTCACCCTCCCTCTCTGTGAATATCACGCTATCTGTATCGGCATACAATACTCTCCGCCCAAGAGAATGCAATAGACCCCAAAGTTTTATACGGGCGTAGGCTGTTGTGAAGCTGGCCACAGGTATGTTTGTAACCCTTGAGGTATCTGTGGCAAATTCAGTGTCGTTGTACTTTATTATGTAAGTATTACCTACATTCACGATCTCCATGACCTCTTTATCGGGAGCATTGGCATAATCCCAGACATCGCTATAACTTTGTGCCAAATGAATGCTCCCTCTGCCGGTATTTGCGCAAATTTTCCCCATAGACTGTTTGACACAACTTTGCACTAAAGCGCTTGCCAGGATTCTTTACAATTTGGACACGATCAAGTTGTATACCTTCGCGGTCGCGGTAACGTTGAATATAGGCAGACTTTTCATCTTCGGTATCAACTCCTCGCGGATACCCTGATGCCTCAACCTTATCCTTCAAAAAGGCGTTTATATATGGTGTGAAAAGGTTGGGTAGCTTCTGAAACCTCCACACCTCATGTATCTTCAGTATTCTATAACCATGGCGTACGGCTAGGGCCAGCTCAGGACTTGTATATACGCCTCTGATCTTATGCTGGTGGGGTATATGGTTACATTCGCCGTTATCCTCTTCCGCGCACTTCACGCACAGGGGAAACATGAGCTTGTCGTCGATAACGACAGGTAAGATCGGCATCCTAATTGCGTGGGGGGAGTACGTTTTCGAAAGAGAGCCCAAAGTAACGATCATTCAAATTTTTTGAAATTCATTGATGGAGGGTAGGCTAGGTCCCACCAGTTTCTCAGGAGCGCCCCGGGGTACGGATTGCTCTTCATCACGTATGGGTATAAATAACAGAAATCGTAGTAATGGAGCTTCACGCCCTCCGTAGGTGGAAAGTATAGTCTGAAAGGATTTGTACGTCCTCCAAACAAGCTATCACCACATTTGAGAGGATCCAGCACCATTGAACGCTGATCGTGTTTATTTCCTCACGGAGCACCTCGTCTGTCTCCATCCGTGCATCATATTCATGCTCCCACAAGACTTTGTGAGTGAACTGTGATCCTATAAGTTGATCGCGGGTGCGGGTCGATGCAAGACAGTCGGCAGGAGACCTACCGTGGATATCTCCGGCGATTCCGCACTCAGGACGGGGGCATCCATGCCACCAGCAACGTTAAAGGAGTACACAGTCTTCACACCAGTGACACGGTTTTCACTTAACCCATCAACCCAAAAAACACGTCCATTAATCTTAATGGGTACTTCACCCGTGTTGCGGGCGTGCTTTATGTATACACCTGTCTGTTGCTGTAGGTGTATGAGCCAGTAAATAGCCTTGTGCCCGTAACTGCGGGGATTGTTTCGGTGAATAATGGCTAAGGTGTCTTTAGGCATGAAGTTATTCTTGAACACCGTAAAACATAATGATGCGATGGTGGTTGCGACTTGCAGTGGATCGCATTTGAAACGGGCTATGTACATCCTTCTAAAGGCCTGGAAAATACTCTAAGCACGCGCACATCATTCACGCAATAACGCTCACATTCATCAGCTATATTATAAGGGTTACTTTCATTAAAACTGTCGTAGTATCGATCAAAGTCTTCACGTTCATCCATAGTCAAAATAATGTTTGGGGGGTGGTGGGCCTACGTAGTTTAAAGTCTCGCTGGTGAGGAAAGTGTAAGGGAAGTATCCTTTGGAAACTTCAGCTGCTACTCCCATCACCTTGGGTAGCTTTGCTAATTTACAAGGTGTGAATAATAAAGTATCTTTAAATTGTACATTGCCTCTTATCTGCATCTGTATTAATTTGTTGCCTCTTTTCAATGGATCACCTGTAAATATCTCAGAGGATTCGTGTTCAAGCAACTCCTTATAAAGGAACTGCGTGTCAAACTTTGCCCCGTTATGGGCGAGAATATACACAGTCATTTTTTTGAACTTGTCGGCTAACTTGACAATATAGGATACAAATAGTTTCACAGGACTATCGCGGACATTCGTTCTAAAAACGTTTGTCCGTTTACCACATTTGGGTCACTCGTCACATTCGATACCCATACACTCATCACAGATGGTCTGGCTCACAAGTAAATGTGGAATTACCTCTTTGGTTTCAGCGTTCGTATATGTTTCTATATCGTAGTACACAGTTATACAAGGGTTATTTTTAGGCTTAACATCTTTCATATAACATACATGCTTTACTCCATCCGCCTTATATTCCTCCTGGCATGTAGGACAGTGAATTACGTCACACTTGTGCTTAAATTTTCCCCAATTATCCATTGTGTGAAACATACCACATTCACAGATTCTCATTTTCCTGCACGTGCCAATTGATTTATGGAAATCAAAACAGCTATTATTGAAAATGTACGTCTACACACATCACAGTCTCTCTTCTCAGCGTCAACTACACGGCTTTCACATTTGGTGCTTTTACACTGCTCACATACCATGTGACATTCTTTACAATGCCGCACAATATCATCCGCAAACTCGAGGCATCCCTTACACAAATCATGATGTCTCCCATATTGTCGACTTTTGTCATAACTCGCGTAAAGCCACCTTATATTACGGATGGGGAGATACGTTGTCCCTGACAATCCTAAAATAAGTAGGGGTCTTGTACGATCTCTCACACAGCTTTTAAAAACATACAGTCCTACGACGATCATCCAACCCAAATACAACTATGCGGACATTCATTTCCTGTTCTACCCTTCTCAGCTCTTCAGGCCCCATATTACAGTCAAATTCAAGTTCACAGTCTACAGCTAGTTTACGGGCACGTTCCACGACCGTAGGCAGCCAAATTTTTTGAGCCCGTCTATTTTGTACAGTAAACATGTTAGCCAAGACTACTGCTATAAAGCCGCAACCACGATCGACGTTTATATGCCGTCTATAAATAGCTTGAGAATTGAGGTTAAGAGTGTACGGTATGGCACTATGACCCGCAACACGGAATACACGGTCAATATTTACCGTGAAGTCCATATTAAAGGCTATACTACTTTGGGCGGCTTGCATTATACGTCCTAATATATATTCTACATCTTCAGCCGCCAAACGTCTAAATGGCACTATCACCCAATAATCGTCTACATCACCGTCATCTGACCCGAATCCAAAGGACAGACTCGTCCTGACTTCACGCTCGTCGCGGTTCTGAAGAGCAAACCCTATAATACGCTGTACAACCCGCGTAGCCCGCGCTCAATTCCATTGCTATACATGGCTCTAGGTCGACCCTGACTCTATACCGATTTCTAGTCAAGGCTGGGTGGGGGCTGCGGATCGCACCAATTCGAGCGTTATAGCATCCTCAACAGAACGGGGGCGGTGGATGAATTAGGGGGTATATTAGCGGAAGGTGCTGCTAAGGATGCTATAACGCTCGAATTGGTGCGATCCGCAGCCCCCACCCCAGCCTTGACTAGAAATCGGTATAGAGTCAGGGTCGACCCTAGAGCCATGTATAGCAATGGAATTGAGCGCGGGCTACGCCGGGTTGTACAGCGTATTATAGAGTTGCTCTTCAGAACGCGACGAGCGTGAAGTCAGGACGAGTCTGTCCTTTGGATTCGGGTCAGATGACGGTGATGTAGACGATTATTGGGTGATAGTGCCATTTAGACGTTTGGCGGCTGAAGATGTAGAATATATATTAGGACGTATAATGCAAGCCGCCCAAAGTAGTATAGCCTTTAATATGGACAACTTCACGGTAAATATTGACCGTGTATTCCGTGTTGCGGGTCATAGTGCCATACCGTACACTCAACTTCAATTCTCAAGCTATTTATAGACGGCATATAAACGTCGATCGTGGTTGCGGCTTTATAGCAGTAGTCTTAGCTAACATGTTTACTGTACAAAATACACGGGCTCAAAAAATTTGGCTGCCTACGGTCGTGGAACGTGCCCGTAAACTAGCTGTAGACTGTGAACTTGAATTTGACTGTAATATGGGGCCTGAAGAGCTGAGAAGGGTAGAACAGGAAATGAATGTCCGCATAGTTGTATTTGGGTTGGATGATCGTCGTAGGACTGTGTATGTTTTTAAAAGCTGTGAGAGATCGTACAAGACCCCTACTTATTTTAGGATTGTCAGGGACAACGTATCTCCCCATCCGTAATATAAGGTGGCTTTACGCGAGTTATGACAAAAGTCGAAAATATGGGAGACATCATGATTTGTGTAAGGGATGCCTCGAGTTTGCGGATGATATGTGCGGCATTGTAAAGAATGTCACATGGTATGTGAGCAGTGTAAAAGCACCAAATGTGAAAGCCGTGTAGTTGACGCTGAGAAGAGAGACTGTGATGTGTGTAGACGTACATTTTTCAATAATAGCTGTTTTGATTTCCATAAATCAATTGGCACGTGCAGGAAAATGAGAATCTGTGAATGTGGTATGTTTCACACAATGGATAATTGGGGAAAATTTAAGCACAAGTGTGACGTAATTCACTGTCCTACATGCCAGGAGGAAATAAGGCGGATGGAGTAAAGCATGTATGTTATATGAAAGATGTTAAGCCTAAAAATAACCCTTGTATAACTGTGTACTACGATATAGAAACATATACGAACGCTGAAACCAAGAGGTAATTCCACATTTACTTGTGAGCCAGACCATCTGTGATGAGTGTAGGGTATCGAATGTGACGAGTGACCCAAATGTGGTAAACGGACAAACGTTTTTAGAACGAATGTCCGCGATAGTCCTGTGAAACTATTTGTATCCTATATTGTCAAGTTAGCCGACAAGTTCAAAAAAATGACTGTGTATATTCTCGCCCATAACGGGGCAAAGTTTGACACGCAGTTCCTTTATAAGGAGTTGCTTGAACACGAATCCTCTGAGATATTTACAGGTGATCCATTGAAAAGAGGCAACAAATTAATACAGATGCAGATAAGAGGCAATGTACAATTTAAAGATACTTTATTATTCACACCTTGTAAATTAGCAAAGCTACCCAAGGTGATGGGAGTAGCAGCTGAAGTTTCCAAAGGATACTTCCCTTACACTTTCCTCACCAGCGAGACTTTAAACTACGTAGGCCCACCACCCCCCAAACATTATTTTGACTGTATGGATGAACGTGAAGACTTTGATCGATACTACGACAGTTTTAATGAAAGTAACCCTTATAATATAGCTGATGAATGTGAGCGTTATTGCGTGAATGATGTGCGCGTGCTTAGAGTATGTTTCCAGGCCTTTAGAAGGATGTACATAGCCCGTTTCAAATGCGATCCACTGCAAGTCGCAACCACCATCGCATCATTATGTTTTACGGTGTTCAAGAATAACTTCATGCCTAAAGACACCTTAGCCATTATTCACCAAACCCCGCAGTTACGGGCACAAGGCTATTTACTGGCTCATACACCTACAGCAACAGACAGGTGTATACATAAAGCACGCCCGCAACACGGGTGAAGTACCCATTAAGATTAATGGACGTGTTTTTTGGGTTGATGGGTTAAGTGAAAACCGTGTCACTGGTGTGAAGACTGTGTACTCCTTTAACGGTTGCTGGTGGCATGGATGCCCCCGTCCTGAGTGCGGAATCGCCGGAGATATCCACGGTAGGTCTCCTGCCGACTGTCTTGCATCGACCCGCACCCGCGATCAACTTATAGGATCACAGTTCACTCACAAAGTCTTGTGGGAGCATGAATATGATGCACGGATGGAGACAGACGAGGTGTACCGTGAGGAAATAAACACGATCAAGCGTTCAATGGTGCTGGATCCTCTCAAATGTGGTGATAGCTTGTTTGGAGGACGTACAAATCCTTTCAGACTATACTTTCCACCTACGGAGGGCGTGAAGCTCCATTACTACGATTTCTGTTCTTTATACCCATACGTGATGAAGAGCAATCCGTACCCCGTGGGCGCTCCTGAGAAACTGGTGGGACCTAGCCTACCCTCCATCAATGAATTTTCAAAAAATTTGAATGATCGTTACTTTGGGCTCTCTTTCGTAACGTACTCCCCCCACGCAATTTATGGATGCCGATCTTACCTGTCGTTATCGACGACAAGCTCATGTTTCCCCTGTGCGTGAAGTGCGCGGAAGAGGATAACGGCGATGTAACCATATACCCCACCAGCGTAAGATCAGAGGCGTATATACAAGTCCTGAGCTGGCCCTAGCCGTACGCCATGGTTATAGAATACTGAAGATACATGAGGTGTGGAGGTTTCAGAAGCTACCCAACCTTTTCACACCATATATAAACGCCTTTTTGAAGGATAAGGTTGAGGCATCAGGGTATCCGCGAGGAGTTGATACCGAAGATGAAAAGTCTGCCTATATTCAACGTTACCGCGACCGCGAAGGTATACAACTTGATCGTGTCCAAATTGTAAAGAATCCTGGCAAGCGCTTTAGTGCAAAGTTGTCTAAACAGTCTATGGGGAAAATTTGCGCAGAATACCGGCAGAGGGAGCATTCATTTGGCACAAAGTTATAGCGATGTCTGGGATTATGCCAATGCTCCCGATAAAGAGGTCATGGAGATCGTGAATGTAGGTAATACTTACATAATAAAGTACAACGACACTGAATTTGCCACAGATACCTCAAGGGTTACAAACATACCTGTGGCCAGCTTCACAACAGCCTACGCCCGTATAAAACTTTGGGGTCTATTGCATTCTCTTGGGCGGAGAGTATTGTATGCCGATACAGATAGCGTGATATTCACAGAGAGGGAGGGTGAATACATGCCCGCTATTGGGGAGTTCCTCGGCGAGCTCACTGATGAGATCAAGGATGAGTATGGGGACAACGCATACGCCGACTCTTTTGTCTCAACAGGACCTAAGACTTATGGGGTACGGGTCAGGGTGGGGGAGGAAATGAAATATATCGTAAAGGCAAAGGGTATTACGCTCAACCATGCGAATCGGCGGGTTGTTAACTTTGAATCGTTGAAGGATCTAGTATGTTTGGACGATGAGGGCGAACAACCTCCCCAACTAATTGTAGGCACCCACAATTTTCGGGCGCAGAAGCTGGGGCGTGAAGGAATTTAGGGTACGAAGGTGTGCCGTAACACCTATAGGAAACGTTACCAGTTACCTGTACCTATGATACCGTACCCTTTGGATACCAAACGATGATGCTTCTATTGTTAACTCACACGTATTTGTCTTGTATATAATCGTATCTATTGATTTATTACACGTATTTGTAAATATATATATAACTTGAATATCTCGTTTATTAAATCGTATTTGTAAAGTATCTATTGATTTATTACACGTATTTGTAAATATATATATAACTTGAATATCTCGTTTATTAAATCGTATTTGTAAATATATATAACTTGAATATCGTTTATTAAATAAATCATGTTTCAATTAGCGTTTCACTTTCTCCTTTGTGTGTGTGTGTGTGTGTGTGTGTGCGCAGGTGAAAGTTCTAAGCCCGCCCACTGTAGACCGTGAGTCATGCTACTATCTGGGAGTCCCTGCGTGGTCAGTCGACTGCAGTAAGCCCGAGATCAGACGTGTATTCAGATCATACGTGTATTCAAATGGCTACCTTTAATATTGCTTGTACAACGTTTATGAAATGGTATTCAGCAGTGTCAGGATGTGGTGGATACCGAAAAACTTCCTATCCTCTTTTAAAAACACATTGGATTGTGCGAAGTTCCAAGATGTACAAATACTCTACGGATGTTCTGGTGAGACCGTTGAAGGCTTTCGTTGCACAGACGATGTGCTGAAGTATACTGCAGAGCTAAACTTTATAAAGTCTCATACACCGTGAAGTAAAAGAAACAACGCGTGCAGAAGAGAAGCAGCAGGTATGGATAATGAGTCTTGCGGATGGGTGGTGTGACAAGCGGTATTACGTCATGCTACACCATGTCGATTACTCATACCCTACGACTGAAAATGTGAATCTCGTGATCATGGACAATCTTAAGTATTTTTATCACTATATTAACGTATATCATGATGAGGTTCGTAGTGAGGTTGTGGCTAGTGCCCTGCGTGAGTTTTTAACAGACTTTAGAGACGAGTATCGTTTGATGGGCAGAAAGGAAAAATATGAGCATATGTTCCTCTCAAATAGTGCGCCGGAGTGTGAAGATGTTTAGTAAAACAAAATGTTCCTAGTTCTTATCCTGAGGTAAAATGTCTGGTGCGTAGGCGGTAGTGATGAAATTAATTCTTGTACCGAAATATGTACAATTCGGTACGACTCGCGGATCATACGAACAAGCCCATTCACGTATCATCGAGTCAGCCGCCCGTCGAACCGTTCCTGCCTACCTGCGTGCCTCACACGGCTCATAGTTATCTCAGAGCTTGAACCGAGTGGACGTGCGCTCTCGAATACGATGGAACTTCCTTTGAGCAGCATTCTCAACGCCTCGTACGATGTGTCCGTGACGAAATCGTTGCGCGTGTTCAGGCGTAATTCCGGTACCATTAGCTATGTACTGGAAACGGAATGTAGACAAACAAACAAACGGGTTTATTTAAGTGTCGAGGAGATGAATAGAATCTTCGTGATAGTTGAGAAGTGGAGTGAAGATCATTATAAAATACCTGCTAACGTAGGTACAAGAAGAGAGCAGATTAGTGACGCACCCTCATACGCCGTTGTATGTACGTTGTGTATAAATAACGATCGGCCGTGCATTGATATACGGCTGATGTGGAAGAATGCTTCTGATAACGCTCTTGTTCCTACGCGAAACCGTTTCATCCTCGACAGAATTTTTGAAATCGTCGGATTCCGCAAGCTGAAACCTATATTAGACGCGCGTGTTACGGACATGCTTTATTTTGATACAGTACTTGAATACGCCTACACCGCTCTGCTCGATGGGTTTACTGAGTGTAGGGCTGGTGCGAATGGTCGTGCTGGATGTTTATTTAAAAAGTTTAGACTCTGAAATACCATGAACTTTGGTACAAAGCAATTGATCGGTACAAGGCTGAGCTCACCTACACCGTTCACCCTGAAGAACTATTTCTTTATATAACGCGCAATTGTCGTAACGATTTAGAAGATTATTTCAATTGCCGCTATGTTGAGTGAGTTCACGATTGAAAAGCTCGAGTCGGTAGAAATAAACCCTCGATTGGAAAAGCGTGCTTATAAACTTGTTTAATAATATAGCTAACGATGAACTCTTTGTGCGTGCTTTTGATTGTATTCTAGACGTATTTAAAGATGACTTACCAACCGGTTGTAAAGTGGGAACAAAAATAGTACTGAACGATATGAAAGCCCTTCATATCGAATACAGGTTTCCCTATACTTTAAGGTGAAATATTATTAAGCCGCATATACTGCGTAATGCAGAGCAATAATGATGTAATTGTAAACTCGATTAAGACCGAGTTTAGTATTTTGAAAAAAAAGTGAAATGTATTTATATATTTTGCTTGATATTTCTCCTGTACTGATTATATGCATATTTCTATTATTATTGAAATGTATTTATATATTTTGCGTGATATTTCCCTGTAGTTATATGCATATTTTCTATTATTATTGAAATGTATTTATATATTTTGCGTGATATTTCCCTGTACTGTTAGTTATATGCATATTTCTTATTATTGAAATGTATATTTATTTCTATTTGAAATGTATATTTATTTTATATATATCCATAATTGTGTGTATATATTCCTGTACTGTTATGATTATATGCATATTCCTCAATTGAAATGTATATTTATTTTCTATATATTTATAATAAACAGAATGATGCAATGTTGTTTTACTTAATTATATCATGTTACGCCTTCTAAACCTACTACCGTATCTACTTTAAGAAATAATAATGTATACAATGGTATCGCTAAAAGTGGTATCTGGCAACTCAGTCTTCGATTAGAATTAAATAATACATGGGCTATCTGGCAAAAGCCATTTACGCCTTCTAAGCCAGCTGGCTGATTAGGAGTCTATAATAATGTATACAATGGTATCGCTAGAAAGTGGTATCTGGCAACTCAGTCTTCGATTAGAATTAAATGAATACATGGCGCTATCTGGCAACTCAAGCCATTTACGCCTTCTAAGCCAGCTGGCTGATTAGGAGTCTATAATAATGTATACAATGGTATCGCTAAAAAGTGTATCTGCAACTCAGTCTTCGATTAGAATTAAATGAATACATGGCGCTATCTGGCAACTCAAGCCATTTACGCCTTCTAAGCCAGCTGGCTGATTAGGAGTCTATAATAATGTATACAATGGTATCGCTAAAAAGTGGTATCTGGCAACTCAGTCTTCGATTAGAATTAAATGAATACATGGCGCTATCTGGCAACTCAAGCCATTTACGCCTTCTAAGCCAGCTGGCTGATTAGGAGCCTATAAAACAACGCCTCGGCTGAAGTCTTAATATGCACTTGGCTCCTGCCAGTTGAACACCTCTCCTCCTTTCTCCCCTTTCTCTTGGGGGATAACGCCCCTCCAAGTTTTCCTTGTTGCACCTGCAGCATCCCCCCTTTGGGGATTTTTTTTTTTTGGCAACACCCCCACCCCCCTTTGCAACAACCCCCCCTTTGCAACATTACCTAATCACTTGCAACATTCTTGCACTCTACCCTTTTTCGGCTATACTACTCACGGCGTACCAGTTGTTAACTTTTTTTTAGTTAATCATTCCAGTTGTTAGCTATTTTTATTGATCGTACTGGATGTCGTATATCTAATGACACTGGAAATACTGCATCTTCAACCTTGGAATATATCCTAATATCCAGTGCATATGACCTCAAAATATTCCTGAAATTGGTCAGATTTCAAAAGATTTCCCGGGGGCTTAGAGTGCCCCGGACCCCCAGCTGTATGGGCTCGCGGCGCTCGCCATTGTCCCCCCCCCCCCCGCATCTGAGTAACACTTTCAAAATGCGTTCCCTAACTTCTTTATTTAGCACTACACCACTGTGTGTGTGTGTATATATATATATATATATATATATATATATATATATATATATATATATTATATATATATATAATATAAAGAATCACAATAAAATATATAAATGGACATAAATAATATCTATAACATTTTTATCGCAAATTTAAATTTAATTACTTGCTTTTATCATACTTTCATAAAAAACAAAAGCGGGCAAACTTTTCAAACATACATATTTTAGTTTATCCTTCCTTATCCGTTTTCTGTACTACCGCTTCGTCTTCTAAATAAAGAAACACTTCGTGTGTGCGTGTGTGTGTATGTGTGTGTGT
>JAJOZX010008888.1:0-97500 GCA_023014485.1 Bathynomus jamesi | reverse complement strand
CCCAGTTGCTGAATTATCGTATTCACACTTCCTTCACTAATTCCTAGCTCCAGTGATAGCTCCTTGTATGTGACAGGCCGATTTGATCGAATGATGCTGTTAGCACTTTGCACACTGCGAGATGTCATGGCTGATGCCGGGCGACCGCTGCATGGCTCATCATCGAGGCTGGCTTTCCCTCTCTCTCTCCGATGATCTCACACGTTTAGACCAGCGTCCAACTGTGCTTCGATCAACAACAGCATCTCCGTGAACGTTTTGTAGACGTTTGTGAATATTTCCAACTGTTTAAGAACTCGATAACGGCTCTCTGTTTACGACGCACATCACTGTCAGACACCATTTTCGAAACTGCGTTAACCATCGGTTTTATACAAGGGCGTTTAAAAGCGGTTTTATACAAGGAGGGGAGGTTCAAACTGGAAAAATCCGGTTATGTGAAGCGCAGAAAGTTCAAACTTACGGCCTAAAAGACATTTCAGCTCTATGGCCTATTATTTAGCTAAGAAAAAAGGGTGGTGCAAAATATATTGAGTGCCCCTAGTGTATTGAGTCCTTCCTCATGCATAATGAGGAATAACAATACATAATATACATTTTTTTCCTTGCGAAATTTTGACGTACAATATTTAAAACTAAAGTTTCACTCTAACTAAGTAGCTTCCCTGAAGATAAGTATGACTTTTCCGAGATTTTGCCCCCCCCCCCCCCCCCCAAGAGAGCTCATCAAATTCCCCATCATCTGAGAACTCCCAATGCTCTGAAATCAGACCCAGCCACCGCCTCCTACTACATTTATTACAGATGTATATGTCATACAAAGAGTTGCGTTTCATTGAAGTCACAAAAACAATAGCCGAATATTTAACAGCAATGGACAATATACAGACGATATCCGTACCACAAATACACCTAATTTCGAAGAATTTCCGAGACAAAATTACCCCCCAAAAATTAAAATTAGAAAAACGAAATGACAACAGAGACAGAAAATTTTCTAGACTCGAGTATACGAATTACAAACGAAAAACGAGTTACGCGCAGACGCAGTGCTCATAACAAAACGGGCAATTACGATACCAATTTAATGTGATAACATTCCCTTTTAAGGATAACTTAATTACAAATAATTTAACGTACAAAGTCTTTTTACTCGCAAGTAGTCACATATTCAAAGATAGGATGTAAATAGGAAGGATTTAAACAACGACTAAAATACATAAGGAATATTCAATGCGATAAAAAACAATAAAATTTTATATATATATTCTAAACTAAATATAGGCCTGAATTCGGACGGTTTGCGATTGCGGATACTTGTGGTTTTTGGTCCAGTTTGTGTAGAACAAGCCTGAGGTAGTCCGAGTGTGACTGTGATTGATACAGGTAAATTTGTGCTGCCTTAGAGAGGAAACACAAACTTGCGGTGCATCTTACTCCTGAAGAAGCATGCACCAGGACTGATAATAACTGGGTATATCTACGATACAAACTAACGAAAATTACGATGAAATGAATACGGACAGGGATATTCTTTGGAATAGACTAACACAGAGCATTGTTGCTTTCAGTGGTGATGAACCACGTACAAAAGCCTCGTCAGTACTTTGACACCGTATTTACTTGGTAATGCTGCTGCGCGCTACTCGTACTCCTCAACATGGGCATGGGAGTATGGGCGAAATGGTGTTCTGTGTAAAAAGATGTTTAACTCTTCATACTTCCACTTAATCTGTGAATGCATCCATGATTATATATATAATATATATATATATAATATATTATATAATATATTATAATATATATATATATATATATATATATGTGTGTGTTGGGCCATAAGTCGCTTCACCGAAGTGAAGCGAGTTTCGTTAAACTCACTTCGGTATAATGACTTATGGCCCACCCTGTATATATGATTGAAGGGAACAATTTAGTAGGAAATAAGGGAACGTAGAATTTGTACATATTATACCCTTATTTGTAAACGTTTCGGAAAATGCTTTCCATCATCAATACCGAAATGTCAGAAGCGGACAAAATCTTAACATACAGAATAGGTGAACATAATGAGTGTGTATAGACAGACAGACAGACAGACAGACAGACAGACAGACAGACTCAATGCGTATGTGTATGTATGTATATACGAACCGAAAAAAAAAGAGGTTGCACTTACTGCAAATATTTGACTAAAGACATTTCCAATCTGAGCGGGACTTTCGTCTTTTTACAGCCTGATTGAACTCGCTATGGCAACAAAGGCTTTATTTGAGCAAATGTCCTAAAAATTATTGGCTCCAGAAAAAAGGGGACAAGTGTTTTTTCGACTACATGATACGTTCCATCGTTATTCAATGAATGACTTGCTCTTTTTGACATTTTTCTCTTACCACAGACTTATTTTTTCGAAGAAGAATCTGTATATATATATATATATTATATATATATATATATATATATATTGAAATGCGGCCACCGAACTGACTATATACAAGGTGTCTCAGAAGTCTAGACTCAAGCAGAATTCACTTTTTACTTTTATTTTAACAGTTGTTCAAATTGCTGCATGCCATTAACTCGCATACACACAACAGTTCTTGCACGTACGCTTCTCTCAATAATTTAAATTAAATTATTAATAAATAACCCTAATCGCCCGAGCAAACTTCTGAGACACCCTGTAAACTTTAAACAGTAGATATTAATGAACTTGGACGGGCGAAAGGCATGCATGCTCATATGTGTGACTTGGTCAATCCAAATACTGGCATTGCATACCTTTATATACCTTTGTATAGAGAAATTTTGTTATATAACACTAAACATTTTATATCTCTCTCTCTCTCTCTCTCTCTCTCTCTCTCTCTATATATATATATATATATATATATATATATATATATATATATATATTATATATATATACCGGTGTGTATATTATAGAGAGAGAGAGAGAGAGAGAATTACAAGGACAAGAAGCAGCCTCAAAGACCTTTTCGTTCACACGGAGAGTTTCGATTATTAAACTAGTGTATTTTTCAATCATTCAGCAACAGCAGAAAACTGGATAAAAAAGCATAAGATTCTCTCTCTACCCTCCGCTCCCTCCCCGCGAGAGGTGGAGTCAAGAAAATACCTTGACCCTGGAAAAGTAGCCAAGGAAATTCCACAGGAAAGAGAAGACTATATAAACTAGCTCTACAATTACGCTCTACAATCTACACACAGAGAAATCGTTCCCTATATCGCACTTGTATAAACTAACATAATATATTTGTACCAATTGTATATGAAATACTTGATATTCTCTCAAAACCCCGAACATATATTTTGATTTTATACAAAATATTTACAGTTCTATTTACCGAAGTATCAGGCCAGCAAAGACCCCATAGCCCACTCTCCAGGTTAGCTCCAAAAAGGATTAAAAGGTCAAACTCTTCATGTCTACACCCATGTATGCGCAAAGCCTTCACGCCAGCGAAGTGAATCAATGCTTCTGCAGGAAAGAAGTTGAAACGGATTTTCCACACCATGCCCTTACTCGTCACGTGCACCCAGCCACGCAAAAAGAGAAAAAAATTGTCGCAGCAGAAACGCAGCTCTACCTCACCTCTTCCATGCCATGCATTTTTTGGGGGGGTTCGTTAGAAAATTTTGTATTTCTACAAAATACTTATCTACTCTATCCTTAGACATGTTAACAAGGCAGACAGTTTGTGAAGGTGTTTTCTGTAATTGAATGTCTGTCATGTACATATGTCTACCATTTCTTTGAATGTCGCCAAGTTTCAACTTCGGTCTCCCGCCGTGAAAGGCGTTTATGCGGCAAGTAATATACTGAGTCGTTTGTACTTCAAGGTGTTGTGGCACCACGAGAGTAGAGAAAATCTCTTTCCAGCGAGGAATGTCAGTAGAAGAGCCCTGTATCTATCCCCATCTATCTATCTATAGAACCCCATGTACTCGTCCCCTATGGAGTATGAAAGTGTTTCGTGGGTGATCACCCATTGTCGCAACGACGAATTTGAGTCTCCCACTTTGAGGTGTTTATGAAGCAAATGACCAAAAATTGGGCTGCTCGATGGTTGACTATATGCTAGGTGTCGCACAATCAACCAGTGACGTCTCTCTAAAGTTGGTGAGGACTAAGTCTCGCAGTAAATGTTTAAACAAACTCCCGAAGGGGTACGTTATATTATTATTTTTAAAAAAACTTGATCGAATCTTAAATTGTTATATTTGGGGACAGTCTTAAACCACGTCTTTATTCAGGACTTTGTCCATCCTATTTCTACGAGAGAGTTACAGAGTTACAGGCGAACAAGGACCCTAAGATCTACTCTAGGCTAGACCAAGGAGGAGGTAGAAAAGTTACAAATAGCAATGAAAGAAAAAACCACTGAAAACGTACACCATGATTATACTTATAGATGTGCAGAGCTTTCACACAGAAATAGTCGTAATAGTAAAGTATAGAACAGACGAGGTTCTTTCCCTCCTCCGCCAGCTACTGCTCACGGAAAATAGTAGTGAAAGAAAATTTATAGGAAAGTAAGAAAAAGTATAATGAAAAAGACAAACTTCAGACTTCATTCACACCATGCGTACAATATCTCTGTATTCAATTACGCATTTGAAGATAGCGGAAAATAAAGGACGACATGAATACTAAACTACCAATCTAATCTACGCCATGCGTAGATTAGAGAGAGAGAGAGAGAGAGAGAGAGAGAGAGAGAGAGAGAGAGAGAGAGAGAGAGAGAGAGAAATACTTCTGAGACCGGAATTATTTTTATCATTAAATTTTACGATCAAGTGTCCGGGAAATCTGTTAAATAAAATGCTCAGAAAAGGTAATCTCACAAACTAATTACCTTTAACGTTTCCTTGCTCTATAAGCAACAGGTGAGGAAGGGTCACATACCTGACCACAAACAGACTATAGGAAGTTCTCCAACGACCGATTATCGTGTAAATAATTTATATATATAAATTTTAGCATAAGATTACATATAATTTTTCTTATTACAATCTTACTATTTTATATATAAGATATAAAACACTGAATTTCTGATATTAAACGAGAGAGAGAGAGAGAGAAGAGAGAGAGAGAGAGAGAGAGAGAGAGAGAGTTACAAAGACAAGAGGAAGTCTCAAAGACCTTTCGGTCCACTCGGAAAGGTTCCTGTTATTAGACACTTCATTTTTTAACCATTTGAGTAGTAGTAGTAGTAGAAAATTAGATAGAAAAGCATAAGACACTCTCTCTCTCTCTCTCCACCCTCAGATGTATCCCCGCCAGAGGCGGGTACGGAAAAAGGTTGAAAAAATACCTTGACCCCTAGAAAAGTAGCTAAGGAAATTTTACAGGAAAGAGGCGAATATATAAGATAGCTCTACAATTATGCCATGCACACATAAATCGTACACTAGACAGCACCGCTGCATAAACTAACCAATAATATACTTGTTCCGATCGCACATCAACCACTTGGTATCGTCACAAAAACCTCGAACGTGTGGGAACAAGAATAAAGAACAGAAATCAGATTTTTCACACCATGCCCTCACCCGTCACGTTCATCCAACCAACCAAAAGAAAAAAGTTGTGTGTTGGAGAAAGGATAGCAGAAATGCAACTCTACCTCACTTAATCTATGCCATGCATTTTTTTTTATGAAATTGTGTGTTTCTACAAAATATTTTTCTACTCTTCTCTTCTTAGACATATTAACAAGGCTTGAGTGTGAACGTGTTTTCTGTAATTGAATGTCTGTCCTGTGTATCTGTCTGCCAATTCTTTGAATGTCGCCGTTTCAATTTGGGTCTCCCGCCATGAAAGGTGTTTATGCAGAAAGTGATATATTGAGTCGTTCATACTTCGCGGTGTTGTTCCATCACAAGAGTATAGAAAATCTCTTCCCAGCGAGGAATATCAGTGGGAGTTCCCTGTATCTATCCCAGTGTATTTGTCCTTTATGGAGAATGAAAGTGTTTCGCGGGTGATCACCCGTTGTTGCTACGGCGAATTCAAGAGTCTCCAACTTAGAGGTATTTATGAGGCAAGTGATAAAAAATGAGTTGCTAGATGGCTGATCATGATGTGCGAGGCACAATCAACCAGAGACATCTCTCAAAAGTTGGGGAAGAATTAAGTGTAGGAGGAAATGTTTAAACAAACTCCCGCACAGTTACTGTACGTTATAATACTATTTTCTTAAATTATATTTTTGTGAAGGAGTCTTAAACCCCCGACTGTATTCAGAACTTTTATTTTTAAACACGTTTGTACTTTGGCTTGAAACAACCTCCGAGGGAAGTTTGTTCCAGATATTAACTATTTTAAAGGAGAAGAAATTACCGCAGATGGAGGGACTAAATGTTTTAAATTCCAATTTAAAACCATTATTTCTTGTCGGATTGGTATTAAATGAGAATAATTAACTGTAGTCTACCCTGTCTATTTCATTGAGCATCTTGAAAACTTGAATAAGCTGACCGCGCAACCCCCTGGTCTCCAAGGTAAACAGATGTAAGTGTTCCAATCTTTGGTGGTAGTTTTGCATTCTCATTAAAGTGATCAATTTTGTGGCCCTTGCTTGTGCCCTTTCCAACCTTTCTATACCCTTCCTAAGGGACGGAGACCAAAGCTGCAGACAATACTCGAGTTGATGTCTAGCTAGTGAATTAGAAAGAGGCATTACAATCTACTTGTTACTAAATTGAAAGTGTCTTTTAATATAACCTAGTATGTTTAAGGCCCTCTTTTCGACTTCTGCACAGTGCTTTGACAGTTTGAGATCATTATTACTAATATAACTTCCTAAGTCTTTCTCAAATCAGTCTCATCTTCCCCAACAGAGAGTAATCGGTCTTCGGATTCTTGTACCTATGTACATCACCTTGCATTTGTCCAAGTTTAATGGCATCTGCCAAGTAGCAAACCATTCGGTCATCCTATCAAGATCACTCTGAAGCATTCTTACGCCCTCCTCATAACTTAAACTATTTCCTAATTTAGTATCGTCTGTAAATTTAGAAGTTGTACTTAGAAGCCCAACGTCTATATCATTAATATAGGTGATAAAAAGTAAAGGACCCAGAACGGAACTCTATGAAACCCCACTGGTGACGGGAGCCCACTCTGAGAAATCCACTTCATTTACTGCCACTCTGCTTTATATCTCTTAACCAATCTTCATCCCAGTTGGAAACGAGCCCGGTAATTCCTAGTCCTCTAACTTTAGTCATTATTCTCGAGTGAGGGACTTTGTTAAAGGCTTTTTGAAAGTTGAAATACACTACATCTATTGATCTAGTTGAGTTGTATAAAGTAGGGCTACTTCTAAGACAATTTTAGTGGTTGGGTTAAAATAGTTTTTGTTTTTTATGTATTTATATTTGATCACAAATAACACAAATCAAATAAAATGTATATATTGATGCATATATACTCATATACTCATATATATGCTCTTATTTTATTTCAGTAGGTGGTGAAATGTTTCTGAACTACCACGTACAAAAAGATTTTACCTACCTACTACAATAAAATAAGAGCATGTATACGAGTATATATGAGCATACGAGTATATATGCATCAACATATCCATTTGATTTGTTATTTGTGATCAAATACAAATAAAAAAAAATTTTAACCGACCCACTAAAATTGTCTTTCCTAGAAGGCGCCCTGATATAAAGTACACATACAATGGAAAATTCTAACATGTTTGTTAGACAAGATTTATACCGCCTGAATCCATGTTGAGAATCAAAAATTAAATTGTTTGATTTAAGGTGATACACCGTACGTTCTGTAATAATGGATTCCAGCAGCTTGCCGACAACTGACGTTAAACTGATCGGACGGTAATTACAAGGATTTTGCGGTGTGTGTGTGTGTGTGTGTGTGTGTGTGTGTGTGTGTGTGTGTGTGTTGTGTGTCAAACGTTCTGGGGAACCCGCAATGAATGTTGAAATGAGCTCTAGAGCTAGACGACTTAAAGCGCCATCCAAACCATGATAAGATCAAGGGACAAAGCGCATAACGCACACACACCACACACATATATATATATATATATATAATATATATGAGATACTCCTTTATTTAAGTTATAATTAAATGTGAAAAAACACTCATACATTCGAACACTCGAGTATGAGTTGAATATATAGTTTTCTACTTTCATATTTTCCATTCCAAGTAAACAGAGTTGCATTTTCGGTCTCACTGACGTAATTTATGTACTGTTAACACTCATAAAATTCTTTCTTTAATTTAAACAAAAAAATTGTTTGGAATTTACACTAAAAAAAAAAAAAAGGTACCGTTACAAGACCCACATTTGTTTAAGTTGACTTAAATAAATGATGTTATTTCAAAATAAATTTTGTTTAGATTAAACATTAAAATTATATTTACTTCGAATCGCGCTTCACTCAGGTGCGGGAAATATGAAAATGATTAATTTCAAATAAATATAATCTTACATCTTTTTAATCTAAAAAAAAAAAAAAAAAATAAAACACATTTTTGTTTAATTTGAACAAAATTGCGCCTCATCATAATTATGAACACACTACTTTGTTCGTCTAAAATCCAAACAAAAACTTTGTTCAAAAAAATTACATGATTTTTAGGAAGAAAACGGGTTGGAGGAGTAGTTATAAATTCATCTCAAATGATGTTTATTCTCAACAAAGCATTATTCATACTATCGTTTCGTATAAAGATGAAGTATTTCGTTAAGAGCTCGTATTAATACATAATACGAGCTAAATCATGGCTACGTCGCCACACCACTTCCCGTTAGAACAGCGAAGTTAAACGATGTTGGTAGTTGGTGCTGTTTGGTAGTCGGATGGGTGACCACCCCTTTATGTTCACGTGATGTAGCGACCCGTGGTTCAAATTCCCCACAAAACTGTGGCGGGTCTCCTTAATTTTTCCGTTACGAAGGAATTTAAATAACTCTAAAAATTATTATTATTATTATTAGAGTCGGAATGATGCCCACTTTTCATCTTGGGTAATCGTATGTCCTATATACAGGGTGTACATAAAGTCAGGATCTATTTTTGTGAAGCACTTGGAAATTATATGGAATTCAATCATAAAATGATAAAGTGGTAAGATTTATTAAATAATTAAGAGTAGGATTCGACGTGACGCCCATCAGTATCCCTGCACAGCTCAAATCGTTCCGCAGCATTTCTAAACACATTCTGGAGCATTTGCGGGGTTATGTTATCTGCAGCAGTTCGTATACGTGTACGTAAGTTTCCAAGACTCGTAATCTTCGTCTGATAGACGTGCGATTTGATAAAACCCCATGCAAAGAAATCTAAAGGGGTTAAATCTGGTGATCTCGCTGGCCAAGGTCTTTGGTTGCTTCCGCGTCCGATCCAGCGATTTGGAAAACGTCCATTTAGATAATCCTGAACAATTTTGGCATAGTGACAAGGAGCACCATCATGGTGATAGACGACGGGGATAGGATTGTTAGTAGGTTTGCAGCATATATATATATATATATATATATATAGGCTTACCATTCGTCCCGTTTTGACCGGGATTGTCCCGTTTTGAAGGTCCGGTCCCGGCGTCCCGGTCAGTTTGTCATTTTGTCCCGGTCAGAAAAAACGCGAGAATAAAAATAATTTGTTGATTTGATTGTAGATGAATTTACAAAATTTTATGATCGATGTCTATCTTACATTGAGATGTGGGAAAATAGTTTTGGTGGAGGAGAATACTTTGTCTGGATAAACAAGTGATATTAATTGGCCAGAAATTGAAACATCAGCTATAAAAATTAATGAAACGCTTGGAAATGCCGCAATAAACGTAGATGAACTGTTTGATGAAGTAGTGATTACCAAGACATTTTGGTCTTGAAACTACGATATTTGGAAAATAAAGAATATAAATTGTGAAGAAAAATGGGCTCAATTCTTTAATCATTTTAAAGACCAGAACATTTCTGTGCATAACCTCAGCCGTGTTATGGAGTATGTTTTCTGTCTACCATGCACTTCTGCTCTTGTTGAAAGGGTATTTTCAGTGATGAACAATGTATGGTCTCAGGAAAGAGGTCGAATGACCGAATCAACAGTAAAAGGACTAATGTACTGTAAACTAAACATTGATTTAAGTTGCAGAGAGTTTTATGAAAAAATAAAAAATAGCAAACCATTTCTAAGAAAGGTTCACGCTAGTGAAAAATACAACTGGTTCTCCAAAGAGTGATTCCATGCACGTAATTGATATATTTTAGCCTTTATTTGTTTGTACTAAAGTAAATATTCTTTATAACTTCGTGTATGTGGTGTATCACATGTTTTCCTATTTTTTCAAGTAAAACCCTAAAAATGTCCGGTTTTGAGGCAAAGAAATTATGGTAAGCCTATATATAATATATATATATATATAGATATATATATATATATATATATATATTTATATATATATAATATCCTCTTTTTGAAAAGTTGGCAATTTTGTGCTTTATTATACAATTTAGTATAGTGAAAATAATATCGTGGGACATAATTGCAATTATAAGGTAAGGAAGTGGAAAGAGGTGGAGATGTATGGGAGGGGGGAGGGGAGGCGGTTGAATACGAGCAAGACCTAGTCGATCCACTCTTCCTGGCCGAAGTTTGAGTCGCTCACTTCCCCAAAACGTTTGGAGAATCCATAGTAAGGATACCCAGACTGCGTGATTACTCTCTCTCTCAGTACCTATTTATCTTTTTGTCTGTCTATCTATTTTACTCTCCGCCACGTTTTTTTTTTAAAGTTTTGTAGTATTTGCGTCCACAATAGTGTAAACTCTCAACATCCATGCACACACACGCGCGCATACAACCACACACACACATATATATATATATGTGTGTGTGTGTGTGATAAAAATATTTTGTCTCTTCTATTAAATGTGATTTCACATGGTATAATATCAAATCGCCAAGAGAGAGATTCAGTGCCCAAATTTCATCAGTACATCCTCCATCAAGAGAATATATCTAATACCTTTCCTTTTCTCTTCCGTACTTTTCCCTCATTCGTAGAAAAAATGGAAATAGAAAATGTGGAAAAAAAATAAAAATGGAAAGAAAGAACGAAGATGAATGGTCTCTGAATCCATTTAGTATATATAGAATTAACCTCATTATCATATCGTTCTGTAAGAAATTAACATTCGGTTAAAATCTGTCTATTTAAGGGCTTTAGACAGTGTCATCTCGTACAACCAACGACACAAGCTTTATATACTGTATAAGGAGTTACAACATCTCTGTCTGATCTGTTTGTAAATTAGACAGCGAGGTCGTTTGCAAATAGGCGTCCTCTGACAGAAGCTGTTTGCTCATAAATGGATGACCCAGACTCGGGACTTCCTAAGTGTCTTTTGCTGCTACTACATCAATAAGTTGAGTATGAAGCGTAATTATTGTAATTTTAATATTATATATAGTTTTATATATATATATATATATATTATTGTTAGACTATTATTATTATTATATATAAGGATAACATCCATATCCTATATCCCCCAAGGAAGTGCGGGGGAGAGGGGAAGGGGTTGAGGTCCGAACTTGGGCTACCTTAGCCAGAGTCGTGAGGTAAGTATAAAACAACCGCTCAGCTCTAGGCAACAATAGGGTTCGAACCCATGATTCAGCGGTCTCAACAATGCTGGGCGGCGTCCTGGCAGATCGAGCCACGAAATGCTTACATATATATATATATATATATTATAATATATATATAATATATATATATATATATAAACTTTTGGTTAACTTCCGCCCAATTTTTCATTCTGACGAAGGTCAAGCTTTTCACTCCACTTTAGACCTACAGTTTAACGTGGAATCCGAACCACGCCCCACCAGCAGCCCAGCGTCTTAATTACTAGGCTACCCAGGGTACCCATTTATCTACCAACCAATTTCTTTGTGTGGAAGGATGAACAGCTGGGTTTTGCTGCTCGCGCCGGCTGCCGTCATCATGTCTCGGTCCCGGGGCCGATGGATTCGTAGTCAGCGACGCTAACCACTACACCACCGAGGCATATATATATATTATATATATATATATATAGACAAGTACCACAAATTGCCTTTTCAGAGACATAAAATTTCCTATAGAGAAAGACATGTGTTGCCCATTTCACAAATTTACAGCAGCTGAAATTGCACTTAGGTGGTATAAACTCGAGGTAAGACGAGGAAAGAGCAGCATTTTCGCATAGGATCACTGTTGATTACATGTACTGCGACTGTAATCACTACTGGTTTTATTGCCAAATAATTATAAATATAAAAAGTTACGCGGTCTGTAAAACAGTGGTATTTTTGACTTCCTGCTCTAAAATGTTTGTGGCATATATGTTCCGAGTTTAATTATTTGATTGTAGGAATTGATGAAGAAGTATTCCCCTTTAATATGATTGTAATAGATGAAAATAACCCAATTTAAACTTCAATTATTTTATAACAAACCCTAAATATTCATTAAGTTATTATAACTCAAGTTTTATAGCTTTTCCAAAAGGTGTATTTCGTAGCTTTACCCCTAAACGCTTGGTAACGTTTTGCGTTCCGAATGATTTACGTTCTCGAATAAACCCGCAAAGGAAGCTCTGAAAAGATCGTATCATTACTATAGAATTCCTTTAATTATTCAATTTAACGTTAATATTAATTACTGTACTTACTGACTGTGTCTGTAGAAATATTTTGATGGTAATGAAAGCTCCCGTTTCACTTCATACGTTTAACGTCAAATATATGTCAAAATACATCGAAAGGATTTTTCGCTCGAATAAAGTCAATTATAAACCTATCGAATAAAAGGAAATTTAATTTCTGTAACGACAGTACAATTACCTTTTGGTGCGGTACTGTAATAGAAAAAAAAAACATTACAGTTCTTTTCGCTGTGGGCATTTTCGTATCAATTACATAAAGAATGGTAATCATTACAGTCCTTAAGTGTTTTGAAGTTCATGTATTACAGTTCAGTATACATTTCTTCACTCGACTCCAATTAACAGATAGAGCCGCAATTACTGTTTTCCTTAATCAGCAATTACCGAATAAAATCTAAACTAATCATATATATAATATATATATATATATATACAGGGCGTCCCAAAAAAAAATGTGTATACACACTTTAAATAATTATAAAGGCAGTGTTTATTAAAATACATTTCATTTTCAAAATGTAATAGAATTACAGACATTATTTAATTGTTTTGTCAACGCCTGTTTTCAAACTGACGTCCGTTCTGGTCCAGGCACTGCTGATAAGCGAAGCAATGGAACTGCAAACATCACGAAACATTTCGTTTGGTATTTGTGTGCATTCTCGTTCAATGGCTGCTCTCAATTCAGCGACTGTTGCAGGTTTTATAGCGTAGACTTTGTCTTTTAAGTATCCCCATAAAAAAAAAGTCTAGTGGTGTGAGGTCTGGTGAACGCGGAGGGTATTCTACGAAACCCCTTCAATCCACATCCACACCCTCGTGCCAAGTACACTCGCAATACTCCACTCTTCGGTCGGATCATCTTCTTTCATTAATAGCATGGATAATCTTGGAATGTAACTTTCCATTGACAGCGCTTCAAAATGCGTTGGACAGACGATCTGAAATTCCTACCTCACGACTCGCTTGCCGCACAGATTTTCTTGGACTTTGGTGATACGTTTCCAGTACTCTTTCTTGCTTTGTGGGGCTTGTCGATGTCCGTGGTCTTCCGGAACGCTTCTGTGGACATTCTGAACAGTTCCATCGGCTTCAAACTTATCTCTAATTCGAGTGATGGTAAGTTCGCGTTGGTGGATCTGTTTGAAACTCCCTCCTAAACTGTCTTTGCACTTCAACTGCGTTTTCACACTTCCAGTAGCATTTAGAATGAATTTCCTTTGTTCAAAGCTTAGTCTGACTGCCATTATTAATTCTAATGGGTTTAACTTGGAAAGAAAGAAACATCAATTGAGCTATCAGCTGTTAAAGTGTGTATACATTTTTTTGGGACGCCCTGTATATATATATATTTTTTTTCCCCCGACCTCTTCAGCGTAATCCGCTGTAGGGAGGAGCGTACTTACATACGTACAAATAGTATGTGCGAAACCGCATATCCATCATAAGGAATCATATTATTATTTGACTTAATTATTAATTTTAAAATTCACTTTAATTAACATAATTACACCGTACTTCGGTGAAATTACATTAATTGCTTCCTCAACCTTCCTTTTATATTTTTAATGCGTCTATTATCAACTCTTTCAACGGCCCGTCAACACTTCAATAAAATTTTAAGGACCTTTGTAAATTTAAAAAGGGGGGGGGGAGGGGGGGGTGTCTCGTCTGCGGCTTTAAAGTTGTAAGCTTATTATAAAACCGCGCGGTTTTAGTACTTTGTTAGTCAGCATGCAAACGTTAGTTTGGATCTGTTTCAAAGTCACATTCAAAACCTCTTCAGTGACTTGTGCGCATGCGCAGAAACGAAGTAAATGTTAAGTTTATTAAAAAATTATATATATATATTTTTTTATCTTTTTTGAAGTTTAACTGCGAGTTATAAATAAGCAGGAATAAATTATAATTACATTAAATTATAATAATAGGTGCGAGGAAGATTTACGTGGTTTGGGAAAAAAGTTCGCCGAAACGTGAAATTTCGGAAAAGCACAAAAAAATTACTAATTGGCAATATTCTGTTTTTCTTCAGACATTTTTACTCATTTTGGTGACTAATAAAATTTAAAAGTTATCACCACTTAGTAATTTATACCTTTTAAAATTATATATATATATATATATATATATATATATATATATTATATATATATATATATATATACTTCAACTGCAAAGAACACGCAGTATAAATAACGTAAAGAACGACGCTTGTATAGGAGATATCCGCGCAAGACGAGAGAGAGAGAACGAAACAAATATATATACAGGGTGTCCCATAAGTCCGGCATCATAGGAGAAATTCATATTTTTTTCTATTTCTACAAACCATAATTCATATTTTTCTTATGCTCGGGATGCCAATTTCCCGTCACCATTCTGTTCAGTGACGAGGCTGTTTTTTATGGAAATGGTGAGGTAAATCGACAGAACACCCGCTACTGGTCTCAAAACACCCTCACTGGTATACCTCTTCAAAGGAACAAGGTGCATCTCGGGTGATGGTATGGTGTGCATTGGAAGGATCGCATCATAGGCCCCCTCTTTTTCGATGAACATGTCACTGGACGCACCTACCTACGTATGCTCAAGGAAGAAGCATTTCCCAGTGTCTTGAACGAAGAGGAAATTTCCCGACATGGTTCCAGCAAGACGGCGCTCCTGCACATTACGCACCCAAGTAAGGGAATACCTGTACCAGCAATTCCCTGGTCATTGGATAGGACGTCGAGGGCCTGTGGAATGGCCAGCTAGAAGCCCGGATCTCACGCCACTAGATTTTTATCTCTGGAGCCACTTGAAAGCGCTGGTATACGCAGAGAAAATTAGGAGTGTTGAACATTTGCGGCAGCGCATTATTGGGGCATGTAACACCATTACTCCTGACATCATTCACCGTGTGCTTGCTGACTGGGTATCACGTCTGAATTTGTGTATTGAAAACAATGGTGGACATATTGAGCACATTCTGTACATAAAAGCTTTTGTTTTGCCTTTTTTAATTATTTTTCCTATGATGCCGGACTTATGGGACACCCGGTATATATATTATATATACACCTTACCTTACCTTACAAAGGTTCCGCGCGATGATTCCTCACTTCGCGAAGATCAAGCTTGTCGCCCCTCCTCTCGAGTTGGCCTGGTGAAGTAGTGAGTTGGATTCTTGCGCTCTCCACCTCACATAGCCAGGTACGCCCGGCTCATCGGGGATTGTTCTGAGCCAGGCGTCTTGTCTTCTTTTGAAGATTTCCACTGCAACTCCCTTCGTGTTTCTTAGGTCTTTGGGCAACTGATTAAACAGTTTTGGTCATCTCACTACAAAACTATTTTCTTTCAGGGTTAAGGATGTTCCCTGTCTCGCCTTCAATTTAGGAATACGACTACCGCTTCTACTTTCCACCGTTGTTTGGGGAGTTATGGAATTCAGAGTAAGATTAGGGACTAGTTTCTCCATTATTTTCCAAGTGTAAATAATGGTGTATCTCTCTTTTCTCCTTTCCAGTGAATATAGGTCTAGTTCTCGTAACCTTTCCCAGTAATTTAGTTGTTTGCACCCATTGATCTTGGCTGTGAAGCTTCTTTGGATCCCCTCCAGCTGTCTAATGTCTTCTTTTTTATATGGGGATGTTAGGACCGAGCAGTATTCCAATTTGGGTATTATCAGGGTTTTCAGTAGAGGAATCATTACATTCCTATCCCTTCGTTTAAAGGTTCTCAATATCTGACCCGTTATTCTCTTTGCTCTGTTTACTGCTGTCTTATTTTGTGTTTCAAATTTCGCATCATCTGTCATTACAACCCCTAAATCTTTTGCTCTGGAATTTCTCTGAATTTCCTGTCCATTTGGGGTATAATATTCCATGGATTTTAGGTCTTCTCTTTTTCCGTACCGTAATAGCTGAAATTTCTCGGTATTAAACTTCATATTGTTGTCTTCCGTCGACTTGCAGATTTTGTTTATGTCGGTTTGTAGAAATCCTATGTCTTCTGGGTTTCTTATTTTTCTACTGATCTTTGTGTCATCCGCAAAGGATGTTACTGTGCTGTCTCTGGTAACGTCCTCATCTATGTCAGTTAGCATGATTATGAAGAGTAGTGGAGCTAATACTGTTCCTTGTGGTACCGAGCTGAGGACCTCTGATTCTGATGAAGATACTCCTTGTACTGTAACGACTTGCCTCCACTCACTAAGGAAATTATATATCCTTCCCTACTTTCCTGTTATTCCCATTATTTCAGTTTATGTATTATGATTCCGTGGTCACACTTGTCGAACGCTTTAGCAAAGTCTGTGTATAGTACATCATAGTTTTCATTACTTTCAAGTGAATCAATAATGTTGTTGTAGTGCTCCATTAGTTGTGATAGGCATGATCTGCCTGACCGAAACCCGTGTTGGTTATCATTGAATTTTTTCTGAGTTTCCAAAAAGTCATAGATTTTCTGTCTAACTACTCTTTCAAATATTTTAGTGAGATGAGATGTAAGCGACACTGGCCTATAGTTTTTGGCCTCGGATCGATCTCCTCCTCTATATATTGGGACTATGTTCGCGCTCTTCAGGATGCCTGGTATTTCTCCCGTGTCTAATGATCGTCTCCATATCCAGTATGGGGCAGGGACAATTCGATGCGACCCAACTCGATGTGGCCGACTCGATTTCAGGACAACTCGATGCCAGGCCAAGTCGATGCCAGGCCAAGTCGATCCAGGCCAGTCGATGCCAGGCCAAGTCGATGCCAGGCCAAGTCGATGCCAGGCCAAGTCGATGCCAGGCCAAGTCGATTTCATTTTCTTTATATATTTAATGTGGGTTAACTGAATGCCCGTTAGGTCAACTGTACGCCCTTGACGATTGGTAGGTTAAGTTGTGATATTTCGTTAAAACTAACGAAAATATCCTTAGGGATATCACATCGAGTTGTCCTGACATCGAGTCGGCCACAACGAATCGTACCCAACCCATCCAGTATAGGCGCTCAGCGATTGCATTCTTGCAGTTTTTTATCAGTGTGGCATTCCATTTATCCGGTCCTGCCGCTGAGTGTGCTTTTAGTTTCCCTATGGCTTGTGTAATATCATCCGTCGTAAAGTCGAAATCCGTTATACTTTCCCCTTGTGGTTCTTCAAAGAACGCGTTTCTATCGCATATCAATTTGTCAGTTTTTGGGATACTGAAAGATGATTCATACTGAGCTTTTAATATTTCAGGTACTTCTGTTAGATCATCAGATAAATCACTGTTCTCATTTTTTAAAGGTCCGATAGTCGCATGGTTTTTCGACTTTCTTTTTGCGAAATTATAGAAGTACTTTGAGTTCGCCTTTATCGCTTCTATAGCGTCATCATCTTTTTCTGTATGCTTCTCGATTAGTTCCTGTATGACGACATCGATACTTTGTAGTTTGTCATTTAATATTTTTCTGATGTTGTTATCTTTACAATTACTTAATTTTGCAGTCACTCTTTTTCTCTTTCAGAACAATGCCCTCTTTTGTCTTTCGAACCTGCTTCTCTTTCCTCTTTGTTGTATCTTTGGGACATGTTTTTCCACAATTTCTAACGTCTTCTCCTCTAACGTCATTAGCATCTCTTCCGTTGTCTTGGCCTCGAAAATGGTTTTCCAATCTATTACTTCCATGTTGGATGTCACATCTTCCCAGTTTATAGCTTTGGAGTGAAAATTAAAAATTTCGAATTTGCTGCTTTCTGTTGTGCGTGTTCTTTCCTTTCCTGTTGCCTTTATATTGTTGTTATTTCAATGATGTTGTGGTCTGATATCATAGTTGGGGATATTTCTACATTATCAATTAGATTACTGTTGTTTGTGAATACCAAATCTAGGCAGTTGTTTTTTCTTGTGTTTTCTGTTATTTCTTGCGTTAACATAAATTCATCAGCTAAAGCTAGTAGCATTTTTACCTGCTCCTGGTCTTCTCGTGTGCCCCCCTTGTCCTGGTGTATACATATATTTTTTCCTATCCTTTTATATTTCATGAATGGGAAATTAAAATCACCACAGAGAAAAATATTTGGGGTTGGAGTGTGTAGATCTTTTACTAAGTTTCTTACCTCTGTAATGAAATCTGAAAATTTTGAGCTTGGCGTGTTTGGGGGTCTGTACATTACAATTAGTACCATATATATTATATATATATATATATAATATATATATATATATATATACTACTGTGCAAAAGTCTTAGGTACCCTTGTAGAGTTGCGTTTTTCTTTTTTTTTTTTTTAATAATTATGTTGAATATTTCAGCATGTTAGTGTTGTTTTATTATAAATATAAATTATAATGTATAGTCATTGTCAATAATCTCAGTTCAGTTATTAGGCAGTTTAACGAAGAAAACGGATGTTTCATCAAAACGTGCTACTACTGGAGATTGAACGGAATTTAACACAAAGCTTCTCCGTACTATTTTAAAAGATATTCTAAGCTTCTATTGTATGTTTTTGTAATTTTTAATGCTCCTAACTAAATTAAATTTATTTTTTTAATAAAATTTCTTAATTGTTAATTCTCTCTCTTTTTTCAGATAAAGGCATAAAATTTTACATTGGTTAAGCAATGGCTAAAATATCCATTGCAGGGTCAATCTCAATCAGAACTATCAGGACAAACTGGGGTATCAAGATGTGTTATTCAAGCAATTTTGAAGAAACAGCCGAAACAGGCAAAGTTGAAGATCTAAAACGCAGTGGAAGGCCAAGGAAACTTTGTAAAAACCATGAGAGAGACCTTAAGCTAACATCTCTCAGAAATAGACGAAAAACTGGTGCAGAACTTTCGGCAGAACTTGCCCAGACCTCAGGATTACGAGTCCACTCATCCACCGTGAGGAGATCACTCATCAGAAATGTCTTAATGGTCGAGTGGCAATCAAAAAGCCATATCTCAGGAAAGGAAACGAGTCAAAGAGGCTCAAATATGCTCAAAAGCAGAAGAATTGGAATGCTGACGAGTGGAAAAGGGTCATCTGGAGTGACGAGTCAAAATTTGAAATTTTTGGCACAAAGAGAAGACAGTATGTGAGAAGAAGAAACGGAGAACAATTCAAAGAAATGTGTTTGCAGCCAACAACTAAGCATGGTGGAGGATCTATCGACGTTTGGGACTGCATTTCAGCAAATGGTGTTGGGGATTTTATCAAAATTTATAAAATACTGAATGCAGAATGATACAGACAGATCCTAATTCATCATGCTGTGCCATCAGGTCGGAGATTAATTGGGCAAAATTTTATTTTTCAGCGCGACAATAATAACCCTAAGCATACTGCCAATGTAGTCAAAACCTATTTGGAGAATAAAAAAGAACGTGGAGACTCGCAACTGATGGAGTGGCCTCCCCAGAGCCTGATTTAAATATTATTGAAGCTGTTTGCGATTATTTAGACAGAAAGAAGCGAGAAAAGCAACCAAATCGAGAGAAGAGCCATGTCAGGTCCTTTTAGATCATGGAACATTCCAGCGGATTCCTTACAAAAACTCCGAGATAGCATTCCAAATCGAATCGCAGCAGTTTTGCAGGAAAAGGACGGTCATACAAAATACGGACTTTCGACAATTGTATGTAACTTTTCAGTATTTATGCTGATGCTTCTCTAATAAATGATAAATCCTGAAGCTAGCACGTGTATTTTAACCTTTGAAATTGAGAAAATTTATAAATACAAAATTTTTCAGACCTGCCTAGACTTTTGCACAATATATATATATATATATAATATATATATATATATATATATATTCCCGGAGCTATGCAATTCTGCAATAATAAAAGTACATACACGCGAAATACATCATTTTTATCACTGACCCCGTACCAAATTAGCGTGAGTATATTATACTCTCTCTCTCTCTCTCTTCGCAGTCAATATAACTCAGCGCTACGTAACAATTATTATAGCTTAGTTTACATCATGAATTATACATAAATTCAATACTTTTATCACTTCTAAAAATTAAATTCTGTCAAGAAAGTAATTGCATGAAAAATAGCAATATATCTTCAAGGGGGAAGGATCCTGTATGTAGATTAGTCGTGCCGTTTGATCTACAGGCCTGTAATGGAGCTTTCTACAGTCGTCATCACGGGTTCCAAATGGAGGAATATTGCGATTTTTTTTTCTTTTACTTAATATTATTATGTAAATCTTCAAAGCTGAAATTATTGTTGTTTTTTTTTATTTTATTTCTTTCGTATTGTTTTTATATTTTTTTTACCATGATTTCAGCTCACGAGTCAGGGGGGTTTTTTTTCAGCTTTTTTTAACGGTTTTCAGCGGGGTTTTTTTTTTCAATATAATGTTTGATTTTGCTTAATATTTTGTTTGATTCATTTCTGTATGTGAAAGAGAATGAATATAGATATATATATTATATATATATATCTATATATATATATATATATATAATTCGAAGCAGAGATTAGAAAATGGTGTAAAATTGTAAAATTGAGAAGTGATTGAAAAGGATTACCGCAGTGGCGCGTTTCGCTCTGATGATCATGTAAAACTGATTATGTGAAACTTTACGCTTCACTGAAATTTTTGTGAAAAATGTGAAAATGTGAAACAAATAAGCTCCGATCTTAAACATTTGTTATTACCTATTAATAAATTTAATTCTCTCTCTCTCTCTCTCTCTCTCTCTCTCTCTCTCTCTATATATATATATATATATATATATATATATATATATATAGAGAGAGAGAGAGAGGAGAGAGAGAATTAATTAATTACTTTAGTTTGAAATAAATGAATTACAGGTTAAGAGAAAAAAATTTTAGTTCAGATACAGGGTGATTCAGCAAGTTTCACGGCCCCTTCACCTTTTTTTTTTTGCTTAAGAAATGCACTATTTTTTACAGTTTTAGGAATCTGATTTTAAAGGTGGGAATATTCCCTTTACTACACTCAAGCCTCTGATCGATGTATTCAAACCAACTCTGGACAACTCCGGCAACATGCAGTGAATATATCTTTACTGAAAATACTAGCACTGTGCATGGCCATTATACGTCTTTAATCGATTTAAGTCCCTCTCACTTCTATTCTTTTTAGTCATAAACTTTTCTACTGCGATTATAGCTCTCCTAAAGATTTAAAATTACGTTTACCAAACCTAAATGAAAACAATAGAGGCTAAAATACAATTTTATCAAGGTTATGCATGTCAAATATGACTTTGAAATGGAACTGGGATCTTTTGCACGGAGTACTTAAGGTTAATTTTCCCCCCTTCATTTCAAGGGCATGCATAAATTTACCTATTTTACGAGGTTTTATAGAGAGATTCGTAATCCATCTCATTCGATTCAGGTTGGGGGGGGGGGGGGGGGTTGAGGGGGGAAGGCCGAAATTAGGAAAGATGGTTCACACGATGAGCGAAGTTATAATATACATATTCTGAGAGAAACAAGCTCCATCCTTTTGAGAAGATTGGGGTTTACTGGATCTTTTTTTAATTTTTGGGCAACAAAGTAATTTGGTCAGTAACCAAATTCTTAAAAAAAACACGCAGATTTTGGTCTACCAACTAAATATCTGTTTGCTTCAACAAATAATTTAAAGCAAAACTCATTTCGAGACAAAAATTTGACCGTAGAAATTAAACAAAATATTTTGTTCAAATTTTTTTTTTTTTTTTGTTAAAACAGTTTGTTAAAATGGTAGAAAAGTCGGCAATACCACACTATGCCAATTTGGTCGAGGAGATATTCTATCTTCATGCTACTAGTAAACTCTAAACTAACCTTAACTAACCTAACAATCTTTCAGTCAAAACGTTGAACAGCTTCAGAAAACGGTCAGTTTTGACCTACTAGAGGCCCGTGTTATCATCAGAAATCGTTCTCGTTTTTACCATGGTTTATCATGCAGTGATATCGCTTAACAGTTAAAACTATATCTTGATGTACTTAAACTTTAAGGTCTCAATATTGAGCTTAATATGCAGTAGTTAAATTTGTTAACGAGTTTGTGCCCTTAAATCAAAGCTCAATATTTAGCTGAGACTTTCAACTCCTTACTCAATAATACTCCTCACACTGAATGATATGTATGCAAAAAATCAGTAAAATATACAATTAGTTGTAGTATACACAGTCAATATTTAGATGCGTTTGCTCAAGCGTATGAATATGGTTAAACACAAATTAAACTCAGTCTGATGACAATACATTGTGGTCAAACTGACCAAACTAATACAACGATATTTATGGTTTTCGTTACACACACACACACGTGCGATTGATTTACATAACCAAACTATTTGCGTAGAAATCAAATTTATCTTTAACGTAACCATATTTTTTTCCTCAGTGATGAAAAGGCCACTGAAAAACGTCATTTTTTCCAAGGATGAGTTCATTATTACATTTTTAAAACGTGAATGTCAGCAGTATGAGGACCCGACAGTTACAGGACCTTTCTGGAAAAAGACAAATTACTAATTATATATAAAGTGTCCATAAAAATATTTGGTCCAAAATGTATGTAAAACTTTCGTTGTATGTTAATGGTTGTATGTTTATGGTTGAACGCTAGGCAACATCATTCAAGGTTAGTTGCATGCTAAGCATTATTATTATTATTATTATTATCATTATCATCATCATCTCCATAAAGTTGTGTGCACCAGTTGTTTTGTTAGATACCCTTCATAATAAACTTAATTTCTACAGTTTCATTAAAATAGGAACAGAAACATACCCACACACATAATTTTACGACTAATATATAATTTTGCGGCCACCACACCACCAGATTTTTGAGGCTCTTTGACAGTCGCGAAAGCCACTCCTATTTTATACTTAATACTAATCAGGGTAAATCTTATGCACGGGTAAGGTGGACGCTAGGTTAGGTAGTAGCTTTGCCTAGAAGCAAGTGGCCGCAAAACTACATTTTTACCAAAGTTAGCTAAATTATGCCAAATGCACTTCAATGTGCGGGAGATTACGCATCAAAGAAACCAAACAGTTAAACAACTTCGATTTGTAGATGGGGGTAACGATCATAAAGAGAGGATATTTCAAATAATAAAATACATACTGCCTTAAAAGAATTTATAATTTATAATAATTATATCGTCAAGCATTGAAGACATTTGTGGGAACTTGCGATATTTTAATAAAGGATAATAAGTCAATAAATTTTATAGTATGCATTAATTATAAATTAAACTCTCTCTCTCTCTCTCTCTCTCTCTCTCTCTCTATATATATATATATATATATATATATATATATTATATATATATATATAGAGAGAGAGAGAGAGAGGGGGGGGGCCCTCCCCCAAAACTAATTTCTGACTTTTTTCAATACTGTAAACAAAACTCTAGTAAAGCTAGCTTTATTCGCTTCGCAGAGTTTAGCCCTTTTCAGATAAGTGATTTAATTTGAAAATTGTATGTGATATGGTATATGTTGCAACGAACGTGGTGATCCGTTATTGTATATAAATTTGTATCAGTGTCCTTTTGTAAGGAATTATTTAATTTCTGAAGCGGATACTGCTTACTCTACCAGTATCAACTTCAAAGGTGGAAAGATCATTTTCCAGCATGAAACAGGCTGAAAACCTACCTTCGTAGTAGACTTACTAAGGTGGAAAATTGGATGGTCTGGCCCTGCTGCGCATCCATCAAAATCTAAGCATTAACGTAGACAATGTTATTGATCGGTTTTCACGACAGAAACCTCGACTTCAAATGTAATGATTTGTTGTTTTGTGTTTGTTATTATTTCTCTTTCAATTATAAATGTTTTAACTTCTAATTAATATATTGATAATAAATTTAACGCTCCGTCTTGCTTTTCTACACCTTCGATGATTTCAGTGAGAAAAATGTGGGATCACTGCACACTGCACACACTAACAAAATAAAAGCTTCTTCCGAATACAATAAACCCGCATTAAATAATCACATACGTAATTATTTTCTATAGTTTCGAAGGAAATTATTAGCTTTTTTGTTCTATATAAAATTTGTTATAGAAATATATTCACTATATATACACACATACATAATATATATATATATATATATTATATATATATATATATATATATATATATATATCCTAGAGGCGGGGCCACCAGTTTGACCGTGTGAAGAGAGACCAACGAACGGAACAGCAACGAGGTATATATATATATATATATATATATATATATACCCCAGTTACAAGCATTTGTAAGTATATAAAAGTATTGCCGAATTTTCACTTGTATAACATACTGCACCACCCTTGTTTGGGGAAACTCCACTAACAATACTTTAAACAGTATTTTTGTCATCCAAGAAAGAGCAATAATATTATCTGATGCTGATTTCCTTGATCACTCGAGTGCATTATTTAAAGAGATAAAACTACTAAAGCTTGATAATGTAATCAAACTGGTACATTTTATTTTTATTTACGAGTGTAAGAACAAAATCATTGGATCACCTGAAGATCAGGGCACCCAGCCTTCTTTAGTTAGCTCTATAAGGCTAACTAACGAAAATATCACGTCCTAACCTAACCAATCATCAAGGGCGTACATTTGACCAAGCGACTGGTTAGGTTAGGTCGTGATAATTTCGTTAGTTAGCCTTATAGAGCTAACTAAAGAAGGCTGGGTTCCCTGATCTTCAGGTGATCCAGTGATTTTGTTCTTACACTCGTAAATAAAAATGAAATGTTAGGTTAGGTCGTAATATTTTCGTTACTTAGCCTTATAAGGTCAACTAAAGAAGGCTGGGGACCCTGATCTTCAGGTGATCCAACGTTTAACATTTCTACGTAAATCTATATATTATTAAAGTGTTGCGAACGACCCCCTTTGAACCTCATCTGGACTACATTTCTCTCCGACTGATTTTCCTACATCTTTGTTCCACCATTTTGACTTCATATTACCTCGTTTAACTCCCCTAGACACAGCGTGTGTGCGAGTTTGCGAATAGATTCTTGAAATTATCCTACACGCTAAGAACATTATCTACCATTAACAGTTCATCCCAATTTATTAAACTTAATTAATAATGAAGCTCTAAAATCAATGAAATTTGCCCTCCTAAACTCAGGCATCTTCAAGTTACTTAATTTTGTAGAAGTTTTAACATTAATCAAAAAACGTGAGATCGCTATTACAAACTTTATCTAACGTCTACATTCTAAACTAACTTATCATTAGTAGCTAAAACTAAATATAAAGTTCTACTATTTAAAAAAAAATATATATCTTGTAAAAAAAAATCTTGTTAAAAAAATCTATCAAGCGTTTACCCTCAGCATCGCTGTTAAAGGTATTAAAATTAATGTTTGAGCAGTTAAAGTCCACTTCTATAATTAATTCCTTACGAATGACTACTTAAAAAGTCATACAATTCGACGTCTAATTCTACTCCTCCTCCCAAAATTTAAGACGAGATTATGCGCGCTAATTTCTAAAATAATTACATCTAATTGATAGCTAACATTAACCATCTTTTGAACTGGTCGAAGGTAACCCCTCCGCAGTAAAAACAGAACCCCATCCCCCTTGTCTATCTTTTCTCTCTTTTATTAGATAGTTTGTAGCCTCCTCTTAGAAAACCTCTCTCTGTGTGTACATTTAAGCCATGATTCAGTTATAGCAATAACGTCATAATGTTGAACATCTACTAAAGCATTTAATTGTTTAAACTTATCACGGACGGTTCTTACACTAAAATATGATGCTTTTAAATTATTCTCTGTTACTTTTCGTGCTTCTGTTCGCGTTAAGTTTCCCTGCGGCTGACGAGTCTCATTAACTGAATGAGAAAGAACTACTTCGTCTTGCCCGCGTTTACATATAGCCTACTTACTTTTTTATCAATTAATCTACCCTGTCGACCACTATCTGTTTCATTTCGTGTACGCTATCCTAAATGTATAAATCGTGCGACTCAAAATCTGACCAAATATTATTGAATTCAACCTCTTTAATTAGGCATATAGCTTCAAATTTTGTACTGAAGTATATCGTTTTACTTAACAGCCTATTATATTTACAGATTCCGGAAGTACCCCACAAATTAACACGTTATTCGACCTCCTTTTCAAAGCCCAATTCAAATTTTGGTACTTTGCTAACAAATTCTCTCGGTCCTGCTATTAAAATTATACAAATCATTGCCGACAACGAAAGGAATTGAAAGCAGATTCATTATTTCTACTTTTAAATTCTTTACCATTGCTCAATACGCTCGATTTTAGCGCCTGCAACGCATAGTTTTTCGTTTTACCGAGTTTCTCGAACAAAATTCGGTATTCATATGTCTAACTCAGAGACGTCAACTTTGAAATATGAAAATCCGTGAGATGTCTCATTCTCCCCCGGTTTTATCATCATCATCATCATCATTATTATCATTATACTTTAAATCCGTGAGAGTTGACATGTCTGCTAACTATGGATAAACCTTTTACAAACTGTTTCATTATCATTTGTATCTAAAAGACTAAGTGGATTCTGGCACTCCAACTGTAAACTCGACGCCTTCTTAGGCTTAGCACCGCTTTTAACCAAAATAAAATTATTATCGGTTGCGTTATTTGCATTCGATTGAATATGACGAGTAATTTCAACTATCTTGGCGTCAATATTTTGTACTTCATCCTGAGTAAGTTTAACGCTGATGTTTAATTTACCAAAAGGAATTTGAGGTATTATTTAAATTCACTTTCCTTTAAATTATTCTCAGTACTTAAGCCATTTTTATTAATTACATTAAAATTAACTTAACTTCCCAATAAATTACTCTCAATATCTGAAACCTTTTAATTACATTTTTCTGCACGTCAACATTAACATTTTTAATTATAATTAATTATAATTTAATTATATTTTTTATTAATTACTTTCATCATATTTTTAAATAAGACATCCTATAATTTCTCATCATGAATATATAACTTTAAATTACAAAATTTACAAGCAATATTTCTACTTATATGACTATCGATTTGAATATCCTGCGTACAATCGAACGCGTAGAAACTGCACGGACGCTCGTAAACGCCATTTTTAAGACGAGCATAAAATAAAAAACTTACTGCACAAATTATAAAGCTAATTCAAAATACTAAAACCTACTGCAGCGGAAAATATTATACATATTAAACTACACTAAATTTGAATAAACAATCCCCAAATATATTTCAAACAAAAATCAGTTGAGAGCTTTAATAAGCACGTCTAACAGCATGGCTAGCTATGAATGGCTGCGTCGTGTGTGTGTGTGAGAGAGAGAGAGAGAGAGAGAGAGAGAGAGAGAGAGAGAGAGAATTTATTCTAATTATTTGCATTTAAAACTGGGTAACAGTTGGATCTGCCTTCAAATAACGTAACGACTCGCGGTTCGAATCCCACGTAAAGAGTCCTTTCGGCAGCACATTAAAAAAAATTTGGGACTCGTATAATGAGTATTTTCCGTCTCCACTTTCATGGCCCGCTGTCCCAGAGCAGCTGGGACAGTATACAATCTACCTCTTCTCTCATTCCAATGAGTTTCTATTTCATTTCTGAAGTTTGAGACATTATCCCTCGAGCATCCATATGTATATTCCCAGGTAGCACATTTATGTCGATATAACGATGAAGAGATATTGCTAAATCAACCTTTTACCATTGAAACGATAGTGATGTGGCAATTTCGAAATAACAATCTCAACTATTCGTATTTCAATATCGATATCGAAATGGGGTTGAAAATGAGTACTGATGTAAATTCATTATTCAGTAAATAAAAAACAACTTTATACCCTCACCTTTCCGGAAAATATATTTTGGAACTGCTGATTGTATTTCATTTTATCAACATATTGTCGCATCAACAGTACATCAATATTAACTTGTGAACTGTCACAAATATCAACCACATTTCAACGATATCAACCATGTATACAGGGGTCAATCAACTGGTCGTCGATCGATCAGCCGTGCTACCTTGGTTATTGTGCATCGTTAACGCCTCCTATTCAGGCAGCGGAGTTTCAAGGATCGTAGTCGTGACCAGTAGTGGTCATCATCTTTCGTTTCCTTTATCTTAGACGTAAAAGTCCTTTTATGGCTTCAGTATTTGCAATGTCTCGTTTTCTGTATTGGCTTGTGAGTATTGAGCAATACTCAATTACTGGTAAGGTTAAACTCTTCCATAATTTTAGCATGATGTTTCTTTTTCTGCAATGAAAGCCCCTCCAGATAATTCCCATTATTTTTCTAGATGTAATTTTAATGGTGGTGATGTCTGAATTCTGCATCCGATGACATTATTTCTCCGAGATCCCGAACTTGTGGGTTTGGTGTTATCTGTCTGTCTCGTACAGTAGTAGTATTTTGTACTTTTTTTCTGTAGCCTCTCGTTATTAACATATTTTATGGTAACCATATCGTTTTCTTCGATGAACTTCATATTGTTGTCTTCCGCCCACATCAACAATTTCAATGTCATTTTGTAATTTTTCTATGTCACCTTCATTTGATATTTCTTTACATATCTTTGTGCCATATGCGAAACACGATACGACACTGACATTAATATCTGAACCTATGTCCGCAATCGTAAATGGCAAGCGAGTTATTACTGTACCTCGTGAGACAGAGCTAACAACTTCCAAGACTTCAGATTTAACTCCATTTACTATACCACTCTCAGTGTTCTTTGAGTTAGAAAATTAAATACCCATCATCGTCCCAGATTTCCAGTAATTCCTGTATTCTAAAGTTTGTGTACTATAATCCCATAATCACAGTCATCGAAGTCTTTAACAAAACCAGTATTATAGGCTATTACATCTATAGTTTGACCTTGAAACAAGGTTTCTTCTATTTTTTCTTGGTGGTCTAATACTGTGATAGGCATGATCTTCCACCCCTGAAATCACGTTGGTTCGGAATGAAAATTCTTTTCTAGAACGTGTGTGTGTGTGTGTGTGTGTGTGTGTACTGTACCGGCTTTACCGGCTTCGTAGTTTCTTCACCCCAACTCAATTGCTGTCTCTGTACACTCTCTCTCTCTCTCTCTTTTTACTATCGCTATTATAATGGGCACTGCTCTTTTGAATTCTCAAACTGGATGTCTCTTCCTGTAAGGAGCGCTTGCAGTGCCACACTTTCAATACATTCTCATTCCCTTTCTGTCCCTCTAACGCAAGAGTAAATCGGTATTTTCACTCTTTCATCTACTCAATCGGTCAACTCTGGAACAATCTTCCTCAATCCATCTTTCCCCGTCTATGACCTCCAATCTTTCAAACGCAGTGTCTCTAGGCATTTCGAAAACTCTGGAACTTGATTTTTACCTATCACCTATCTCCTTCTCCTTCTCTTGGGAAGGGTGACATTTTTGCGGGCACTCGCCCTTAGCCCCTCTTTCCTGCATACTATACGCGCCTCGGTGGTGTAGTGGTTAGCGTCCCTGAATACGAATCCATCGGCCCTGGGTTCGAGACCCGACGGCAGCCGGCGCGCAGCAAAACCCAGCTGTTCATCCTTCCACACAATAAAAAAAAAGTGGTTGGTAGATAAATGGGTACCCTAGGTGGCCTAGTGGTTACGACGCTGGCCTGCTGATGGGGCGTGGTTCGGATTCCACGTTAAACTGTAGGTCTAAGGTGGAGTGAAAAGCTTGACCTTCGTCAGAATGAACAATTCGGGCGGAAGCTAACCAAAGGTTAAGGTTATATTAGTAACCAAAGGGTAAGGTTTTATATATATATATACTGTGTATGTGTGTGTTGCCTGTTTGTTACTTTCAATGCACTTATTATATAACATCTCACCCAACATTATTATATATACACGTATACATAAACCTCATACTATATATATATATATATATATATATATATATATATATATATATATATATGAGATATTCCGCGCAAGACGAGAGAGAACGAAACAAATGAAAAAATGAGGTAACCACCCGGGAATCGAACCCGGGATCTTCCGATTGCCGGTCAGATGCGATACCATTACACCATGGGCCTCACTCTTCCAAATGCCGTAATTCTTCTACATACTCGCAGAAACCAATGCCCAAGGGGGCACCTCCCGCATGCCGTAACATTATATACATTCAACTGCAAAGAACACGCAGTATAAATAACGTAAAGAACGACGCTTGTATAGGAGATATTCCGCGCAAGACGAGAGAGAGAGAACGAAACAAATGAAAAAATGAGGTAACCACCCGGGAATCGAACCCGGGATCTTCCGATTGCCGGTCAGATGCGATACCATTACACCATGGGCTTCATTCTTCCAAATGCCGTAATTCTTCTACATACTCGCAGAAACCAATGCCCCAAGGGGGCACCTCCCGCATGCCGTAACATTATATACCCTACATTCAACTGCAAAGAACACGCAGTATAAATAACGTAAAGAACGACGCTTGTGTAGGAGATATTCCGCGCAAGACGAGAGAGAGAACGAAACAAATGAAAAAATGAGGTAACCACCCGGGCATTGGTTTCTGCGAGTATGTAGAAGATTACGGCATTTGGAAGAGTGAGGCCCATGGTGTAATGGTATCGCATCTGACCGGCAATCGGAAGATCCCGGGTTCGATTCCCGGGTGGTTACCTCATTTTTTCATTTGTTTCGTTCTCTCTCTCTCGTCTTGCGCGGAATATCTCCTATACAAGCGTCGTTCTTTACGTTATTTATACTGCGTGTTCTTTGCAGTTGAATGTATATATATATATATATATATATATATCACCCAACCAATTTAACACCAAATAAATTAAGGTATCAAGTTTTGCAAATAGCTAAAAAAAAAAAAAAAAGACCAAAGCACGCTCGTCAAGCGAGCTTGCGTGAATGCAAGACAAGTCGTTACATAAAGATATGCAGGCAAGCTGTCTTATTATATAACAATTACGATAAATTTAGACCAGCCATCATCATATGAATAACGGTTAATTACACATTACAAAGCATTATTATTATCATTTTTTTTAATTGTAATAACATAAAATAGAACTCAATACAATAGTGTATATATATATATATACAGTGTGTGTGTATATATATATATATATATATATAACATTATAGCAGCTAATTTTGGTGCTATAAAGTGCTAACAAATTTTCTGTGAATGATAATTGTACGTCATTAGAAAATTACGTTAATTAAATACGAAGATAAAAGTAGAGTCGGTAATCTGTACATTTTTTCTATATAACAGGTAATGTATATACACCTTTAATTAAGAAAAGCAATAAAAAGGATACGTTCATTTTAGTTTTAAGAGGTAACTGTAATAAATTCTTACATATTTTACGTAATTAGTTAAACATAGGTAGGGCTTTCACATAATTAATTAAGTATATGTAAAACTCTATTGAGAGAGAGAGAGAGAGAGAGAAGAGTTAAAATCTTTTATAACTTTTATAACAGGGTTTCTGCAACCAATTGTGCTTCCTGCCAAATCTTCGCCCTTTGTCAAATAGGTTAAAAAAATAATAATAAAAAAAAAAAATAAATAAATAAAAACCGAAAAAAACCGCATATTTAACTTCATCGAAGAAAATTATCTAAAAAACACAATTTAACGAAACATAAATAAATTTCGGTGATAATAAATTTGGAAATGGAGGAAAATTTATGATAGAATTTCATGGTTTTCAACGATCAAGTAATTTTATTAAAAAAAAAAAAAAAAAAATTGAAAAATTTTTGGGAAAAAAAGTCCTCCCTCTCGCTCCGGTAGAGACAAAGGTATATATAATACACACACACACACACATATATAATATAATATATATATATATATATATATATATTATATATATATATATATATATACAGGGTGATTCAAAAGTCAGGTTACATAGGGCTTTTCTGTTTCTTTGCAGGTAAATGAGTATGAGATGTTATCGAAGGAGGAGCGCATTGATGTGATATTCCTAGCTGGCTGCACAAGTGCATTGCCGTTAACGGTAGCCATATCGAACATGTGATGTGACTATTCCCCTGTATCATTACATAATACAGTATATCCCTATGTAACCTGACTTTTGAATCACCCTGTATATACGCTCTTCCCGACGACGAGCGTTCAATTACAGTTGGTAATATTTTTAAATATTAATTTCTCTATCATTCTACTTACCATAAACCTTAATTATAATAAATTATTTATCTTTCTCTATAAGCACACATGATGCATTTTATTAACATAATCGTAAATCCTCCGTCGCTAATTATACACTGAAATCCTACTAAAATTCTCTCTCTCTCTCTCCTCTCTCTCTCTACTACTGCTAGGATAGTTGAAAGAAAAATAAACTTTTACAAAATTTTCCCTGGCACCCGTTGCCATTGGTACCTCCTCGGTATGGGCCGCAAGGCCTTTTGAGGTACTTCTTTTCCTTGTAACTCTCTCTCTCTCTCTCTCTCTCTCTCTCTCTCTCTCTCTCTCTCTCTCTCTCTCTCTCTCTCTCTCAGCCAGCCGTGATCTTATACACTGCGCTGAAAATTAAAATTAAAAAAAAATTGCTGAAGTATTTGCGACACCATTTAATAGTGAATTTCCCTAAAGAATTATTACCCGGTTTAGCAACTCATCTGAAACGTATATTTATATAGAATTGCTAAGGGTTATTTTTATCTCGTGTGACTATATATATAATATATATATATATATAATAACGATCCTGTTCTCCAATTCTTTATATTTAAGCTGATTAGATTATATATCTCTATGATCCGTATAAAGAAAACGTGTCTATAACTCTGTTATATATTCGTATTTGCGATGTCAGTCTTTATAATCTGAATCGAACTTGAGGTGCGTTTACCTCTCTTATCGTTAAAAGTATCTGCGATAATTATTATTGCGGATCGAACAAACATCATCATTGAATCGGGAATGGAACCAAGTAGTTTATACGGAAGGCCGGAGTCATGCTTCACTGACTTCGCGAAGCAGAAAAGAAGCGGGAATTAGAGGAAATCTTATTTCTTACCGAGAAAACTGTATCTATCGCGAGGTTCGATATACGCGGGGTGGTCCAAAAATCACGATTTGATCGGCTTCGTTCTAACCTAATTTGTGACGTAACAAATTTAAGAGTTTAAACTTCTCAGAGCATCAATGACGGAATTCGTATCCATACACTGTTTATGCGTGACATTTGCATTTTTTTTTAAAAAAATCATATTTAAAAATAGTAACGTAAATAAATATACTTACCCAATCGTGAACACACACACACATATATATATATATATATATATATATATATATAATGGGTATCGTTGTAAGCTTATCTTCATAAAAATTTAGATTATGTCACACGCGTTAGAACATGTTTATAAATATGCGTCACCGCGTGTACTGCCAGATGTACGACACGAATGGAAATGAAAAGGAGTGCCTGAAGAAGGAATAGACACGAAGTAGAAAAAAGATTAAAAAAAAATTCGGCAAACGATAAATGCCCAGAATAAGAAAAAGGCGTCCATACAGAGTGATGTATAAATGTGTTTCATAAATGTCAGGGCGTATTCTTGAGGCAAAAGTAAAGAAAAAAGATCATGAACTATGCTTTTTAAATGACCCCACGAGTAATAATCAAGAGGATTTAAATCTGGTAACCGAGGTGGCCATTGAATAGGACCACCGCGCCCTATCCACCTGCCAAGATACGCAGCATCGAGATATTCCCTCGTTAAACGGGCAAAATGAGCTGGTGCACCATCATTCATGAACCACATTAGTCGTCGAATTCTGATAGGCACATCTTCAAGTAGCACTGGCAAAGTCTGCTCAAGGAAACGCCTATACGAATCTCCAGTCATTCGCTGCGGTAGCAGATATGGGCCGATAAGATGATCTCCAATAATACCAGCCCACACGTTCATTGCAAATTGTTCCTGATTTGCTCTACTAGTTGTTCCGTGAGGATTTTCCTCTCCCAAGTATGCATGTTGTGAGTGTTACCAATGCCGTCCCTTGAAAAAGGTTGCTTCATCCGTAAATAACACGTGACATGAAAACGGGCGATTATTAACAGCGGCGTAAAAACCACTGACAGAACACCATTCGTCGAGGATAGTCCAGAAGCGGGAACGAATTTCGAACATTTACTTTAATGAAGCAAATGTATCACACTGTGTATTTGCATAAAATGTAAAAAATCTTTAGGATTTTCATTTTTCTGTGGCGTGCTGTAGCTCGAAACCTACGGGTTTCTCGACCTAGACCTATGTTTATATGGTCTTTTTTCTTTATTTTTACCTCAAGAATAAACCCTGCGATTTATGAAACAAATTTATGCATCACCCTGTATAGGTAGGTTTACTCCCACTCACCGTCATTTCCATTCTCATCCACGGCTTTCCCACTTTGGTTCAAGTTAGGTTACGATCGGTTAAGTTAGGTTAGGCTAATGTTAGGTTAGGTTGAGTTAGGTTAGGTTGAGTTAGGTTAGGTTGAGTTAGGTTAGGTTAGGTTAGGTTGAGTTAGGTTGAGTTAGGTTAGCAAATATTAGCCATTCCCATTTGGCGCCTTTGCCGAGAATGGGAATGAGAATGAATGGGCGGTAATCTATAAGCACCATCTCACTCAACGTAATTTCGATTTTCATTCGGGGCCCAAGAAAGAAAAATCCATGCGTGAGAATCTCGGAGGAGGTAATTCTCAAATCGATCTATTCCCATTTCGAGCCACTCTCGTTCTCATGCAAGGATGTCTCACTTTGGTTAGGTTAAATTAGCGTTAGGTTAGGTTAAGTTCAATTAAGTTAGCAAATATCAGCCATTCTCATTTGGCGCCTTTACTCCGAATGGGACTAACATTTTCTCAAATGAATAAACGCTTTTCTCAAACGTGGATTTGTCCGTTTGCGTATTCCCACTCGCGGACCGGGAATGGGAATGGGAATGACTTTAAATGAGAAGTAATCGCCTATTTTTTGGTGCGAGATTTGAGCGAATGGGTCATGGGTATCTCCTCTACAATGATAATTAATCGATGACAATCACGAGGGATTATCAATATGGTAATTGCTCGCCTCCACTGCATAAATTATCAACATGAGGCAAAACATACGCATTTGTTGAACATTACGTATTAACATTGTACCGTTCCGGTAAAAAATTTTACCAAGAAACAAAAGAAGTATTACAAAATTAGTAATTAGTAATGTTTCGGTTTTGTTTTTCAAATTTGATTAGTCATCAAAAAAAAATATATATCTAAAGCAAAACACAGTATTATCGACAAGTAATTTTTTTTATCCTTTTCATATTTTTCCTTGGCGAACTTTTTTCCGAAATGGTACATACAGTTTTTGAAGTTAGAGCAACGTACCAACTCGCAAGCTGCATTCTTTGAGTCAAACGTGTGTGTGTGTGTGTGTGTGTGTGTGTGTGTGTGTGTGTGTACAACTTTTAGAACACAGAGTTATTTATTTGACACAACAGAACAACCCCGCTGCAAAAATGTAATTAAAAAGAAACGTATATTTACTTCATCGAATATTTTATTCCTTTTTGGTGACAGCGACAAAATTCCAAAAACAAAACCCAAACATTTTCCTGATTAGTAATTTTTTATGCTTTTCGCAAATTATGTTTGTGTAGGCGAACTTTTTTCCGAAATTAAACATTCCTTTGTAAGTTCGTAATCTACGCGAGACACTGCACTGATACAAAGTAGACACCAAGACCAGCTTCGGGTCGCGAAGTATACGCGAGGAAGTCAGTCGAATTACCGCACAGAAAAAGACTTACCACGACATTACCACTTTAAGAATGTTATACACTATATACATTTCAATCATTCGTCTTTAAGCATAATGATAACCAGTCAGGAGGGGCACAAACTGGCACAGCAAGCAAGCAGGCCAGACAAACATGGCCGCAAACACGGCAAAGTTCTACTATCCAACATTTCTGATAATTATATACATGTGTATAAAAGACATACTTCATTTCCCTTGATCGAGTTATTTGGTATTATAGACTCTAAGGCAAGTTAATGAAGCAGAAATATTTATATAATAATATAAATACTGGGATTAACCTCATTCGTAACAGCTGAAGACGGATGATGGGAGACACCTAAAACTTTAGTATGTGCGATCCGGACCACTTCCTCACCTAGCTGAGGAAAATCCACAGCAGTTCCTTCATCTCTGAAGTGCGAGCGAGCCGAGACTCGAACCAAAGGCCTTCAGATTAACGACCGGGTCCTTTACCTCTTGTCTCTCCCTACTTCTTCAGGAATATCAACCGATCATGAGGGAGACAAAAGGCAAAAGATAAAGATACCTGCCAGGGTAGCGTTATGGTTAAGACGCTGGAGCCACTAATCGGGAGGTCGTGAGATCGAGCCTGCACTAGAGCTTCGTAATTTGAAACTTCCTTGGCGGGTCGTGGTTCGGATTCCCCATTAAGTTGTAGGTCTAAGGTGGAGCGAAAAGTATGACCTTCGACGGAATAAACAATTCAGGCGGAAGCAAGTTAAGGTATAAAAGAAACGCTTTAAATTTCACAGCAAATGACTAAATAAACCCCCTTGAAATATAAAAACATATAAATGCTCTAAGTGCATTAACCGCACTTTTTAAGAGGAATCAGAAAAGGCATTAAGAAAGACGAAGGATACTCTACTTTTAGGGTATTTATGTCCTTCGTAAAAAGCTAAGGGAGGAAATAAAAGAGAAAATGCATAGCCAAATTTCAACGAGGTATCATTGAAATAGATGGCTCGATAGATCAGGACGATGACTTTGATACCACGGAACGTGGGTTCGAGTTTCAATGGTTTCCAGTCTCTCAATAACTGGTTTTTCAATCTAAAGTGCAAGGCATACGAAGTGTACTCGATATATATATATATATCTGCCGAATTTACTATTTCTACTGATTTTACTAGTGAAAAATAAATGGTAACTTGTAATTAAATAATTAAATTATCCCAATTTCAACCAATAAATAAATAAATTTAATAATATATATATATATATATATATATAATATATATATATATATATATACACGGTGAACCAAAAGTAGGTGGACAGTAGGTTGAATACGGTTTGTGTTATATTATATTATAACTATGGTGTTCATTATAACTATGGTGTTTGTGTTTTATTATATTAAATATTATAACTAAATTTATTTAAATTTTATTTTGTATTATAGTATACAAAAAAATTAAATATGTATTCTCAAAATAAACGTTATCATTTTACTGTCCACCTACATTTGGTTCACCCTATATATATATATAATAATAATAAATTTAATATTATTTTATATATAATACTTCTACTGGTTGAAATTCAGCTAATTTAATTATTTAATTACGAGCTACTATTTCTTTTTAACAGAGAAAAATCGGTAGCTATAATAAATTCGGTTAGCTAAAAATTTCCTCACACAAAATAGTGAAATGTGAACAATTCCTAATGCCCCATTCTTACTCCCTATAAATTCTTCATTGATGCCCGAATATACCATCTATTTAGTATCAGTGTTGATGGATTTGAAAGAGAATCTTAAATTTATATCGTTGCAATTTCGAACACGGGAGTTTTTACGTCAACCCATTTATTTATTCGACTCGACTTTTACCTTCTTTACTCCCCATGAGAGCACTATTATCGACTTTTTTCTTTTAAAAGTTTTTAACCTATTCGACACTCAAATGACGTGGGCATTTATACGTCAATTTCGAACAAAACTATACTTAGTTTACGCCGGCACAAAATTTTCTTTTTTTTTCTTTTTTGTCCGTAAGTTCTTCTACTCACTTACTCACCGTATTATATATGTATGTTCAATGGTCGTACTCAGCTCGAGTGTTAATTTAAAATAATTAAAACATATGCAAATGAATAATAAAGACTAATATAAAATGAACTAAAATTCAATGAATATGCAAATGCATTTATATTATATTGAGTGTTCAACCAATATGGTTTTCGCGTGTAAACAAAAACCAAAACAAAAAATAAATAGAAGAAAGAATACGAGGTTTAATTGAAATTAAAGTATAAAACTTAAAGACTCGTTCGCAATAAAGTAGACTGTAAAAAAAAAAAATATTGCCACTTATCCGTAAGTTTAAATTAGTAATCAAAATCAAAAAAAATAACTCCTCGATTAAGGTTCAAAGGAGAGCTTTAGCGATGGAAATAAATTAGGAGAAACTACGCTCTCCAAAGAGATTGTACGACGTAGTATGAAGGGAATGCGAGGTTCATTGATTTGCGTTAAATAACGCTGCAGTCGAACGCCAAACGCGTAAATAACGAGAAACGAAAACGCGATTAAGTCATAGGGTATTTATAGTACCCGCAAATTAATGACGGAATCTTTCTTTCTTCATTTATACAAAATGTTTGCGTGAATATATTCCTATATCGTACCGGCTGCGCATCTCGTAGACATTGTACCCATATACAGGGTATATGGGTACGAAAGCCAGGCACCATTATTATTAAAGCAATACAGATATTATTTCTATTATTAAATGATGCTTTGGTACCTGACGTTAAATAACTCTGCATGTATACATACACACACATACATACAAACGGTTCAATGCATCGCGTAGGAATAAATTCTTTTGTATAGCGACTCGTAAACATTTGGGACTAAGGATAATGAACACATTTAGGGTTATATTTATAAACCTACCAAGAAAGATTGCTTGATTCAAGGCCATTAATTACGACAACCCATATGCTACTTTTTATGACTTAACCCATTGATAAACTCGAATATATATCATTTATTGCGAAGTGTATATCTGAATTAATTTCAGGTTTTACATAATCTATCGATATCAATTCAATAACTTCTATTTACATAATATTAAACGTATAGACTTTTATTAGCATTTAAATTAAAGTTGTGTGTGTGTGTGTTTGGGGTTGTTTAACCTCTTCGGTAACAGCGGAGGCCATATGAATGAGGGGACTTACAGCTTTACGTGGGATTCAATGGGTCGCTACATCAACGGAACGCAGAGCACGGTCTCCCATCCAACTACTACCCAGACTCAATGTCACTTAACTTCGATGATCGATCGGAAAAGATGTGCTGACATTGACCAGATGAACCTTCTGTGTGTGTGTGTGTGTTTATGTACAATATGTAATTTACACTTAATCCATATATATGCATGCACAATATTATGTATAGGCTACCTTACCCATCCTAACCTAAGCTAGTTCGTTGAACGGCATCCAACCAAGAGGAGGAGGGTCTGTCTCCCAGGGGCCAGGGTTGACAGAGTTCGAGACAAGTGGATAGGATTAACGTTGCCTCCCGTCACTCGATGTTGGTGACGATGGTAGGGGGGCAACGATCCTATAGGCCCGATACGAGAGTGCCTGGCCTTTGGAGAGATATAGGGGTTAATTAGATCCCTAAAGGCGAGGTCAGATAGGTCTTTAGTTCTAGGTATTACCCCTAGACACGGTTTGGGTCTTCAGGATTACGTCTAAAATGATATTTTTGAATGCTAAATTAGAAGAGATTTGTGCTGAGGAAAATGTACCCTTCGTAAAGCTGTGGTCCGAATTCAGTGATCCTAGCCTTTTTATAAAAGATTGGGGGTGCATTTTAATGAAATAGGTAATGCTAGGCTAGGTAGGTTAATAGACGAAAACGTGCGAAAGCTGTATAGGTCGAAGCCTTCTTTAAACGTTGTGGGTCCGGGAAACGCGGGCCCGACGTGAAAAATATTTTAAAACGCGGGCCCGTGGTAAAAAATAACTTAAACGTCTTTTATTGTAACGCGCGTAGTATTAGAAATAAATTAAATGAATTTAAGGCGATAATTTATTCCGGCAACTACGATATAGTTGCTATCACTGAAACTTGGTTAAATTCCGTGACTCGGGACTTGTTGGGGGAACTGATATACCGGGTTTTAAACTCTTTACTAATGATAGGTTACATAGGATTGGTGGCGGCGTTTTGCTGTACATTCGTAATTCCCTTAGGGCTATCGAGGTTAAGTTAGATTTTCCGGCAGTAATTAATGCGATATATGTTGAAGTTAGGGCGCGTAGTATTAGTTTAATTTTGTTGTTGTTATAGACCTCCGTTCAACCCCTCGATACAGATACTAGATTTTACTCACTTCTTGGTAACTTTATTGACAATCGGAATAGTATAATTGTCGGAGACTTTAACTGTCCTAATGTTAATTATGAGACTTTTACTGGTAATGAGGAGGGTTTGAGACTGATTGAGTTTATGAAAGATAATTTTTTACGACAGATGGTTACCGAACCAACGCGCGGTGATAATATTTTAGATTTGGTGATGACGAACGGCGAGAATATAGTCGAAGGTTTAGAAGTAGGCGAGAGTTTAGGATGTAGTGATCATCAAATTCTTAGGTTTAAGTTATTGATAGAAAACACTAAGGATAGTAACGTAATAGAAGTCCCTGATTTTCGTAGGGCTAATTTTGATAGTTTTGCGGATAGGATGAGAGTAGTGGACTGGGATAACTTATTTATGGGTAATGACACAAATTTGCATTGGGTAGCGTTTAAAGAAAGTTTTAGGAATGTTGAAAGGGAGTTTATTCCTCATAGGCCCAAGCGCGCTAGAAATCATGGTAGGCCCAAGTGGTGGACTAGGGAAATAGGCGCAGTTCATAAACGAGCGTAATAGAGCGTATAGACTTAATAAGCGCAATGGCACGGCAGCTAACTTTAAATAGATATATCGAGCTTAGACGTCAGGTTAAAAGATCAGTTAGGAATGCCAAGCGTAATTTAGAGATACTTATAGCTGCGGATAGTAAACATAATCCAAAAAAGTTTTATGAATACGTTAATAATCGGAAGCCGATAAAAGATAACATAGGCTCTCTAGTGGATGTTAATGGCGCTTTCGCTTCTGACGCTCAGGCGATGGCGGGTATTTTCAATAACTTTTTTGCGACAGTTTTCACTGTAGAAGACGTAAATAATGTCCCCGACGTGGACGATATCGAGACCCGGTGACCGCAGGCGGCGCGTAGCAAAACCCAGCTGTTCATCCCTTCCACACAATAAAAAAAAATTGGGTGCTGGTTAAGTGTGCGGTCTACCTACGATTGGTTAGGTTTAATCATGATATTTTCGTTAAAACTAACGAAAATATCTTTTCGTTAAAACTAACGAAAATATCTTTTCGTTAAAACTAACGAAAATATCATGACTAAACCTAACCAATCGTCAAGGGCGATTGACAATGGGATGTAAACAAACAATTAGTAAACAAGATAAGAAGCTATAATTAAAAGGTAGACCGCCGAATCGTAGGTAGACCACACACTTAACCAGCACCAAAAATTGGTTGGTAGATAAATGGGTACCCTGGGTAGCCTAGTAGTTTAGACGCAAGGCTGCTGATCGGGAGGTCGTGAGATCGAGTCCGGGCGAGGACTTAGTAATTTCTGACCGCCCTTAGTTGAGCGTGGTTTGGATTCCACGTTAAACTGTAGGTCTAAGGTGGAGAGTGACAAGCTTGACCTTCGTCAGAATGAACAATTCGGGCGGGAGCAAAGCCAAGGTTATATATATAAATTATTTCCCCGAAAGTAACACTTGAATAATATTTATGATGAAAAGAACCACGAAGGAAAAATTAAAACACCAAATAGCTATTCCTTCTTTTAATTTTCCTTCGGGACTATTTTCAACATTATATATATATATATATATATATATATAATTCTTGAAAAGAAAAATTAATTTTAATTTCAAACAAGTGTGTAATGTACCTGAAATACTTAAAATTTGGCTTCCATTAAAATTATCCAGTAAAACAAGTTAAAATTGTTAATTTCATATATATATATATGAAAACATAATTATGTTGAAACCGCATTTTATATCTAGAGTCAAAATAATTTTGGGGTTTCAGAAAAAAAAAAATTGGAAAAAAAAACCACGCCAAGAAAATTTACTCACATACTTTATTATTATATATATATATATATATATAATATATATATTATATATATACAATGTTACGGCCTTTTTGAGAAATCGGCCGTTTTTCAAAAAGATCGGCCTTTTTGCAAAAGGGTAAAAAACCCGGCCTTTTAGCATAATGGCATTAAAGCCAGGCCACTTTGCAAACAGGCCGGCATATTGGCCGTTTTGCAAATTGACTGGTAATGCTGTCGGCCATTTTGCGAAGCGGCAGAACTTCACACCAACCGGGCATTCAATAATTTAAATTTCAATAATTTCAATCAAACTAGATTGAATATCTTAATTGGAGTTCTGCCTTTTCACAAAATATTATGCAAAACGGCCGGCCATTTTGCAAAATGGCCAATATGCTGGCCTTTTTTCAAAGTGACCGGCATTGTAATGCCAATTTGTAAAAAGGCCGATTTCCCAAAAAGTCCGTAATATATAATATATATATATATATATATATACTGTACATACCTTTTTCCAAGACAATATGGATCATAAGACAATACAAACAAAATTAGACCAAAACAATTATAATATATATATATATATAACCTTTGGTTAGTTTCCGCCAGAATTGTTCATTCTGACGAAGGTCAAGCTTTTCACTCCACTTTAAACCTACAGTTTAACGTGGAATTCGAACCACGCCCCACAAGCATCCTAGCGTCTTAACCACTAGGCCACCTAGAGTACCCATTTATCTACCAACCACTTTCTTTGTGTGGAAGGATGAACAGCTGGGTTATGCTGCGCGTCGGCTGCCGTCACCGGGTCTCGAACCCGTGGCCGATGGATTCGTAGTCAGCGACGCTAAACCACTACACCACCGAGGCGCATTATATAATATATATAATATATATATATATATATATAAATATATAACTGCAAACACGCAGTATAATTAACGTAAAGAACGACGCTTGTATAGGAGATATTCTACGCAAGATGAGAGAGAGAGAACGAAACAAATGAAAAAATGAGGTAACCACCGGGAATCGAACCGGGATCTTCCGATATATATATACTTTAATAATAATAACAAGCATGAAACAAAGACCTGGAAAAATTATAATAATAATGAAGACTTTTGCAATTAACGTTATCCAGTAGTAAATCGAACAGAAAAGCATTAAGGAAAAGAAAGAAAAAAAGCCATGCACCAAATGGCGCATGGACCGGGAACACAACAGATTAAATTAGTAATTTTGCGACCCATAGTTCAGACCCCAACGTAAAGCGGCGATGTAGTTCCCCTCAATAAATGACGTTACAGACATTGCGAAAGAGGTTAGACAGCCCCCATAAAAACATGGAAATTACAGTACGAGTCCCACTTTTTGCAAAACTGAACTAAATAAATAATATTACTGGAAATTAAATTTGTATTAAATTAAAGTATATGAGATTATATTCACTTGAAATCGGGGTCCGCTTCATGTGGGAAATGGGAAAATAATTTATTTCAAGGAAATATAATTTTAAATGTGTTTAATCTTGATCGAGTTTATTTTCAAATGAAATAAATTATTTTCTCCAATTTCAACGAAACTGGGACTCACTATGTTGTTTTATAAACTAATTAATACAGTTATATTATACTGTACAGAGTGGTCCCAAAGTCCCTTTGCAGTGAAAGTCCCAAAGTCCCTTTACAGCATATCTGTATGTTGCCCTTGTTTTTCATGCAAAGTGACTTTGTGGCCACCCTGTACACTACAACTGCATATATATATATATATATATATATATATATATATATATATATATATACAGGGTGGGCCGTAAGTTTCCATACATAGGAAAAATTAAACGTTTGTTTTTATGTTTCAGATACCCTAAGAATATGCGTTTGACGTAAGATCTTGTTTACTGACGAAGCAAATTTTTACGTCAATGGAGAGGTTAATCGGCAAAACATACGTTATTGGAGTAATGCTAACCCTAACTGGCTGAGTCCGACGAAGATGCAAGGTGCCGGTAAAGTGATGGTGTGGGCCGGGATATGGGGTGACAGAATTATTGGACCAATTTTTGTCAGTGGAAATCTTAATGCCGAAAGGTATCTTAACATGTTGCAAGAAGAGATTTTCCCATCCCTGCTAAACGAGGAAGGTAACTTCCCAGTTTACTTCCAGCAAGATGGAGCTCCACCTCATTATGGTCTTCACGTGCGTCGGTATTTGGATCAGCAGTTTCCGGATGCTTGGATTGGTCGGCGTCGTCCTGTGGAGTGGCCGCCCAGATCCCCAGATCTCACCCCCATTTCTATCTTTGGGGGCACTTGAAGGCCATGGTGTATCAGGAAAAGATACGAGACATAAATCATCTAAAGGAACGTATCACCAACGCCATTACAAGCATAACGTCAACTGTGCTAATGCGTGTTCATCAACAGTGGGGAACACGTATTGAAATGTTTTCAAAACAATGGCAACCATGTAGAGCATATTATATAAATAAAAATGGTTGTCCATAAAAAAATGTTTATTTTTCCTATGCATGGAAACTTACGGCCCACCCTGTATATATATATGTATATATATATATATATATATATATATATATATATATATATATATTGTATATTACTTACTCATAATTACCTTTGCAGTGAAATGATTTAGCTTTTAATTAATATGAGAGCCCAGTAAAGCCTAAATCTCAACAGCCAAGTTAAATAAAAGTAAATAAATACCAACAACACCAGTACACATTTGAAAACTTGTCGATCGATTTTTACAAACTAGTTGGTGATTCTATATAATGTGAGTGCGCTGATCTCAAAAATATAGTTAGTTTTTCCCTATCACGTATGGTTTTCTACTACAGGGTGTGTCATAAATCCCCCATTTATCCCCAAATGTGAACCATCTTATCGAGACCAACATTGGATTGCACATGCTAAACCATAAATTTTGTTGTTATAGACTACAGTAACGCTTACATAATAATGTAGGGTAAATATATATAACAACCAGTCCCGTTCCCAGCAAAATACTCTCTCCCCTCCCATCAATGGGTGGTTAACATTTGGGGACAGATGAGGTATTACAACACCCCTTGTAGCACGAAATCTTTAGGTGATAGAGTAAAACCTAATTAAAGCAGAATTAAATAGCTCCTAGCTCTTGGACAAGCATATTGCTTGTTTATGAAAGAATAAAAAAATAACCGAAAGAAACAAAATATATTACCTTCTTTACTTGCAAACATTTCAGGACTTATTCCAAAGACTTAAGACTACGAAGGTAGATCTGACTAATGACGACTAAACCGGTGCTTCTTTGATGTTTTCTTACGCTGTGCGTTAGGCTGATCTCGTTGCAGACACCAGCAGTAATCCGCCATCATATTTGTATGCCATCTTCCTTGATATCTTCTTTCCATGGTTTTGATGTCCTGGTGAAATCGTTCCCCTTGCTCCTCACTAACATCGAGATTTTCGGGAAAACGGTCAAGATGAAAATAAGAAGTGAACTTTCAGGCTCATGTTGCAGCCTAAGGCGCAAAACTTTTTAAGCATATTTTCCACCAGTCTTTCATAATTTTGGCTTTTGTAGTTTCCCAAGAAGTTTTCAACAACATCTTTGAAACCAAGCCATGCTTCTTTTTCTTTATTGGTCATTGTGTTCAGGAGATGATCGTCTGTCAATAACTTTCTAATCTGAGGACCTATAAAAACACCTTCCTTTATTTTCTCGTAGCTAATCTTTGGATATTTTGAACAAATGTACTTGAAACACTCACCCTCTATTCAATGCTTTGACATACTGCTTCATCAAGCCTAACTTAATGTGCAAGGGTGGTAGGAGGATTTTATTTGGTTCAACTAGATGTTCATGTAAAATGTTCTTTGATCCTGGGGTAAGATTCTCTCTAGGAGGCCAAGTTTTCCTCTTCCAGTGCTGGTCACGTGCTCGACTATCCCATTCGCAGATGAAACATGGCATCTTAGTGTATCCTGATTGCTGCGTAAGTAACATGCAAAGGGCTTTGAGATCCCCACACAATATCCATCTGTGATTTTGATACTGAATTTTTTCCAGAAGGTTTTATCATAGGTCTCTTTTAAATGAGTAGAATGGGCCACTGGGATTGATGCATATTTGTTACCGTTGTGCAGTAACACTCCTTTTAGACTGGTTTTAGAGGAATCTATAAACAACCTCCAGTCACTGGTTTGGTATTCGATGCCTAGCTTGCACACTAATCCTGTGACGTCCTTGCAAAATACCAAGGGACCATCTTCTTCGAAAAAAGGCACGAAGTCTTTCTCACGATTTCTGTACCAAGCGAAGTATGTGTCGGATGCCAATAAATTGTTCTCCTGCAATCTAGACCCCAAAAGTTCTGCAGAGTCCTTAGGCAGATTCAAATCCCTGACTAAGTCATTTAGTTCAGCTTGGGTTAATGGTTTAGGAGGATCTCGGTCAGCTGTTGGCTGTTCATAAACATCATCATTGTCTGGATGTGGAGCTGAATCAGAATCTGAATTGGATTGATCCAGACTCTCGGGTGGGCGGGGAATAGGAACTTCTGGACCATGGGGTACCGGCCTTATTGCAGATGGAAGACTTGGGTATTGAAGGCTCTCTTTATTCTTTGCATTATAACCTTTAACACTGCAAGAACAGAAGTAGCAGTCGTCGGTATGGTTTCTAGGCTCGCGCCATACCATAGGGATCCCAAATGGCAAACTTTTCTTTTTACCTTTGCTCCAATTCCTTAGTGCCGCAACACACGTAAGACAAACCTTGTGTGGAGCCCAACTTTTGTCTTGATCTCCTAATTTAATTCCAAAATAAGCATGATAAGCTCTCTTAATGAAGGTCGTTATATTTGTCCTTTGTTTTACAACAACATACCGACCACAAATATAACAAAATATGTCTGGACTATGGGTACATCCTCTAGAAGCCATTATTAAAATTTTAAAGACGTAATGTTAGAATTATCTATCTGAAAAATATGAAAAAACGAAATTAATTAAAGATAAAAAAGGTAAAAAATTACAAAACGCCCCAAAATTGTTTTGCTAATAACTTTAAAACTGTGGGTGATAGAAAAAAACTGGTAGCATTTTTTAATTCAGCGCAGCGAACTGAATCACAACTCAAAATAAAGAAATCGATTTTCATGCAGACCGGTGTAATCCATTTAACAACTGTAAGTTGTACGTTAAAGTTACTGTAACAATTGTAATATATTTACTTTTATCAACAGAGACTTTGCATTTTAGACTAACCAAAAAGTCAAAACAAAATATTTGTTTTAAATGAACAGACTTTGCGGATATATATATATATATATATATATATATATATATATATATATATATATATATGCGATAGAAGGAAGCATAAACAAGTAGGTGGCGACGATAGGCGCAAATATATGAACAAAAACCGCCTGTTACTGGCTCGTCTATTTTCAAGTGTAAGTCGTTATCGTCCTTTATTGTTAGATTGACATCACCTTTCGATTTCGACAAGAACATCAATGAAGAGATATTCGACTCATTCATCGCCAGACTATTCCACGACTGCTTCGGAATAATATTTGAATCAATGAATAACAATGACGTAGAAAACACTCCAAGATATTATTGCTTCTCCATTCCGGAAATTTATCGAATCTTTTGCTCCAGCAATCCCCCCCCCGGTCCACCCCCAATTATGATAATAATAAACAAACTATATTTTATTATTAACCTGATAATTAATAAATAAATTTTCATATTAACAATTGATAAACAATTTAATGTTAACCCGATAATGATAAACAATTTAACTGACCCGATAATCGACAAAACAACTTAATGTTGACCGATAATTCACAAAAATTTTAATATTAACCAGATAAATAATAAAGTGAGTGTTAATATAAACTCGATAATTAACAAAATAAACATTAACATTAACTAAATAAATAATACAAAATATTTCAAATAAAAATCTTAAAAAGAACCGGTGCTGGTTAAGTATGCGGTCTACCATCTGAGTTTTGACAGAATATAAACTAACGAAAATATCACGACTTAACCTAACCAATTATCAAGGGCGTACAGTTGATCTATTATTAATTATAACATTGTTTCTGGAATAGTATTTACTATTTACTAATAGATCAACAAACAATGTTATAATTAATAATAGATCAACTGTACGCCCTTGATAATTGGTTAGGTTAAGTCGTGATATTTTCGTTAGTTTATATTCTGTCAAAACTCAGATGGTAGACCGCATACTTAACCAGCACCAAAGAACCAAATTAAAAAAAAAAAACGTTGCTACGTATAAATACAAAAATCATGTTTACCTTCCTTTATTTTCAAACATTTGCAGGTTGTCAGAAATCGTTTATTCGGTGTGTCCATCCAATCATTCCAAACGCGGGTTTCCTAATTAGGCCTATTACCTATATAGGATGTTCAAAAAGTTGCACTACAGATGGAATGTTTTATTGTCATATAATAACTATGTAAATAAATTTTCCAAGTGTAGTGAGACTTTTTGAACACCCTGTAGTTGGACATTATTTATATAAAAGTTTGGTCCGTTACTACTAACAAATTATTTCCAATGATGTTTAAATTCATGGCAATCATTCTTTCGTTTACTGGAAAAAATTGCATGACGATGGGCGCCAAACAGTATATTTATTGATATTTACACGAATAAATAACGTACGAAAGGTAAAATGTGGTATATAGAAATATAATACAGGGTGTCCCATAAGTCCGGTCTTATAGGAAAATATATTTTAAATTAAATTCATGAAAGTAATGCATTACAACTAAACAAATGTTCAAATTGAGGTCTTGTTTTGGACTTTTTTTGGGGGGTTGCAGGTAGACTAACACGGGTAGTAATAATATGGAAGCGAATTACACTTTTCCTCACCAGTGTAACTCACTTCCATATTAACCACTACGTGTTAGTCTACCTAAAACAAAAAAAAAAGGTTCCAAAACAAGACATCAATTTGAACATTTGTTTTGGGTCTAATGCATTACTTTCGTAAATTTAATTTAAAATAAATTTCTATGAGACCGGACTTACGGAACACCCTGTACATATGCGGGGATAATAAACAGATTCAGTGTTTAATGAACACCATATGGAAAACTGTGAAGAAAAAAAAATCTGGACAATTACACGAGCAGATATAGAAAAAAAGAGTTATAAGGACTCTAAATGTAAAAACAATCAAGCAAAACTGTTCAAATAAATACAGTTTTATAAATACAAGTGAATAAATGTATTTCGTCTAATACCGATTTTTGCCATGCAAAGTAAAATTATTATTATCGTCGTAACACAAGACACTAACGTCGTAACACAAGATAAATTTTGTTTTGACAAATGGTATGTACTCGGCACACGGGCAAATATGAAGGGAAAAAAAGCTGTAAATTAATATCGAGTAACTTATGAAGGGTTATAATAATGAGAGCCACAAACTGGCACAGCGAGAAAGCCAAACGAATAAGGCCCATTGAGCTAACGCCGGGTTTATTATTACCAGCACCATCGGGAGTCGAACCCCCGATTTCAGTGTCTTCATTCGCTCATATAGGGAAACGGTGTTACCCACTGAGCTACGGGACGCTGGCCATGAAGGGTTATGAACACGTCTTGTTCGGCGTACAGGCAACGAAGCAAAAACGTTATTGTGGGGATCTCTAAGGATACCCGGGCAGGGAAGAACTTGCAGTCTCTTTGTCTCCTATTTTCAATTTCTTCCGTGTTTCCATCGCTTCGATGAAAATCATTCCGTCAACTACAACCACTCTTCTGTAGAGTTTTCTACCCACTGGCCGAATTTCAACAATTTGTAGAACTAATTCAACTCTCTTTTTGTCAAATGTATTCGTCCGTTTGGAATACAATATAAATTGACTGACAGAAACGATAGATATATATATATTAGGGTGATGCAAAATAACTTATCATTTCAAAAACTTGAAGACACCCTCTAATTTATTTATTTAGTGTAAAACCTGAACATGCAAAATTTCAGCACAATTGAAGACATTTTAGAGGTTGCTACCATCCATTGAACATTTTGTATATTGTTATTTTTCAGTTTGTATTTATTGTACATTTATTTATTTTGCAGATTTCATCAAAAATGGTAGTCAGCAACATATAGCAGTCATAACAGACTCTGAACCTCTTTCCGTAAACCTTCTCATCCCTTTCATTGCTATAGACGCCGTGGCCGAACATTCTAGAATCATATCTTTGCTGTGACGTCACTGTGGCGGCCGCGTCAGTGTAAGTGCGGCGTCACTGACTCAGTATCTTTGCTGCCTTCGCTGAGAGTGGTTGTATAGCAGTTGCTGAGTTGCACTCATGGAGCGGCATACGCGTCACAAAACAGTTGTTTGGCTCATAGGACATCCTATAGAGTCCTTCAAAGAAACCCAGCTTCCATCTAAAAGGGAAACATTAGCATTGTTTATGAACTACAAGATCAATAAAAAGCAACAGGTGAAAACAGCGGCTTTGTTGACTGCTAGAGATGTTATGGATGTGTGGGAAAAGGCACGCATCCCAACAGTGTTGAAATGTCATGTCGTGGAGAGAGTAAAGAAACTTTTCAACGAGTGGGAGAAACTAAAGAAGAACAGAAATAATAAGAAGAAGCAATCACCTGCACTACTTCAAAAACAAGAGAGCTGGCAAAATGACTTGCAAGATCTGTTTGACATTGCACATGCAAGTGCTCTTGACATGATAAAGATAGATGAAGATCGTGAGTTTTTGATGCTGCAACGACAAAAAGGAAGAAAAGGCAAAATGTCTGGAGTGGATAAAGTTTTTTCACAAATGGAAGAGATTGCTAGAGAAAAGGAAACATTGCTTGAAAAGAAAAGAAAGAGGGAAACAGCCGTTTTCGAAGCAGCAGTGCTCTCAAGTTCAAGTCCTTCAAGTTTGAATGAAGATAGTTCAAAATCAGAAGAAGAATTTGTTGCTGACCCTCAGCAGCCATCAACTTCGAGACAAAGTAGATCAAAGTCTAAGAGTGCAAAGCTTATGGATTCTTCAATGCTTGTATCTCTTGATGCTGCAAAAGTAAGTGATAGAGCTGCTTCGGAAATCTTGATCCCAACAATCAATGCTCTTGGGGCAAAACCCTGAAGAATACAGTGTTAGCTATTCATCGATACGGAGAGCAAGACAAAGGAACCGCAAGACAATGGCAGAAATTTGAAGCAGGATTTCGAAACAAATTGCCCTCTCCAAATACTTGGGACGGCAAACTACTGGAAGATATTACTGGTCATGAAAATGTTGATCGACTGCCAGTTCTAATTTCCGGCCAAGGAGTTGATCAGCTTCTTGGTATTCCCAAACTTGCCAGAGGAACTGGTCAAAACATTGCAGATGCTGTCCATCAGTTAGTATTGGAGTGGAATATATCTGACCAAGTGAAGGGCATGTGTTTTGACACCACTGCCTCCAACACAGGTTCTAAGAGTGGTGCTTGTATGTTACTAGAGCAAAGATTGGATAAAGATATGCTGTGGCTGGCTTGCCGACATCATATTTTCGAAATAGTGTTAGAAGCTGCAGTTTCTGTCTCCTTGCCATCTTCTTCTAGTGGCCCTGACATACAACTGTTTAAGAGATTCAAAGCAAAGTGGGTGAAATTGACAAGAACAATTACCAAACAGCAACAGATGACCCTAACATTGCAGAGAAAATCTCAGATGCTGAAGAACTCATTCAATTTGCTCAAGCTCAGCTTGATGAACAGCAGCCTCGTGATGACTACAAGGAATTGCTCGAGCTAACGCTCATTTTCATCGGTAGTGCCCCCAAGTCAGGAATCAGCTTTAAAGCACCCGGAGCTTATCACAGAGCACGATGGATGGGCAAGCTAATTTACTGCATTAAAAATTTGGATGTTTAAATCTCAGTTTAAACTAACTGAGAGAGAGGAAAAAGGACTGAGAGATGTTTGCTGCTTTTCAGCTGCGATATACATCAGATCGTGGTACCTGACACCCATACCCTCATGCGCCCCCCGTTCAGATTTGCATTTTGTGCAAAGTCTGCAGCTCTACAAGCAAAAGGATGACAAAATTGCAAGTGCTGCACTCAATAAGTTTTTGAGACATTTGTGGTACCTCTCTGAGGAGCTTGTGGCGCTTGCATTTTTTGATTCAGCTGTTTCGCATGAGACAAAAAACAAAATGAAGCATGCTCTGCAGAAACCAGTTGACTCAAAACCGAGCAAACGAGCATCAATAAATCCTGAATCAGCTGGGCAGAAACAACTGCAGGATTTCGTTACTGCGAACACAAAAAGATTCTTTGAAATCCTAGAGGTGCCTTGCACTTTTCTTGAAAAAGATGCTAAGAATGGAATGATGATGAAAGTTATGCGAATGCAAGAGATATCGCATATGGACTCAAAGTGGTAAACGACATTGCGGAAAGAGGTGTACGACTGATGGAGGAATACAACAAACTGATAACCAATGATGAAGAGCAGAAACAATACCTTCTTCAAATTGTTAAAAGTTACAGGTCGTCACTCTCAAACAAAAACAAGAAAACATTACTCTTGCTTCACAAAAAAACGAAAATAAACATACATAAGTGGTTATGATATGCCTACTGGGGAAACTTCCACATAAAAAAAAGTTAACGCGCTATACGCTGTACCTCAGAGGGTGGTGCGGAAATCAGCGTGCCTATTATTTACTATTTTATGAGCTCACTACGTATTATAGTCTAGAATGTCATCGTTTTTTTTTAAACTAGGTTAACTAGGTACATATCAACCGGCTCCGGCGAAAATATCAACAAAACAATATTTTGAGCACAAACTGATATACATTTATTTTTAAAGCTTGGTAGCAACCTCTAATTTTCTCTTTTTCAACCCCAAATTTCGCATACAATGCTTTCTTAGGAATATGAATAAAATAGGAGGGTGTCTCCCTGAAAATTGAAAAAAAAAAAATTTGACCCCTTTTTTGCATCACCCTAATATATATATATAATATATATATATATATATATATATATATATACAGGTGTAGTGCTGTGGGAACGCGTGGGAACGGCGTTCCCTTACTTTTTTTGGTAGGCGGAACGGCGTTCCCTCACTGTTTCAAATAAATCTGAACTTACAAATCTCTAACGTCATGAAATTTTAATTCCCACCCCTAGAAGAAATATGAGAAAGAATCATTAACTTTCATTTCTTTCAGCTTCGAGTGAGGCAATGCTAGCCTATAAACTTTAATTATAAAAAATTCTCAAAAAAAATAGCCGCTCCCAGCCTCCCTCCCATTTCTTAGTGGCCGCTCCCTCACTTGGAATCATGATAAGCTACACATCATCATTATTTACATTATTATGGCCTATGGGTACAATTATGCACGTATACGATTTGTTGTCCACAAAAATGTCAGTTGGTAAAAAAGTTGAAAAGGGCTGGGAACAAACCTCTGGTCTAAACATTCACCATCCAAATTATGATACAAACCTACTATTGTGTTGCCTACTCCCAAAGGTGGGCAGGACCGAGTTCCAAAAGGACCGAACTCCGGGAACTCGGTCCTTTTAAGGACCGTGAGTTGGAAAGTCGGTCCTTTTCTCAGTGAGGACCGAAATGAGGAACGACGGTCCATTTTTAAGCAATTCCGGACGGTTTTTTTTAGTGATTTTAGTGTGTTTAGTGATTATTTGAAGTTCTAAAGAAGATGGATCGTTTCCTCCAGAAGACTCAGAAAGAGACTGAGACTGAACTGAAACTTGTTTCAACACCTGAAGGACTTGTTCATCAAGTTTAACACGCCTATCCCATCCAGTGCCGCCGTGGAGAGGCTCTTCTCTTTGGGGAAGGACGTCCTCAAGCCGAAAAGGTCAGGGCTCAGTGACAGCCATTTTGAAATGCTAGTCTTCTTGAAGGGAAACTCAAGCATTTAACTTAATAACTTTTTTTCATCATTTATGTATTGTATTAATTATAATTTACGTTAATAAAATTAAAGATTTCCGGTGTCTTTAATTTCATTTTTCATTTTAATCAAATTTTTCACTTATATTATATATAAGGACCGAGGACCGAGTCGTTCCTAGGTCATATCTTCAGAAAGGACCGTGACCGGGACCGTCGGTCCAGTTTGAGGCAAGGACCGGGACCGGGACCGTCGGTCCTTTATGAGGCCCGGGTGCCCACCTTTGCCTACTCCATCACTGTGCTGATGTGTGTGGTGTAAGTGGTGTTAGCCTATTGAATAGCCTACATCTGGTGAAACAGACACCACGGCGTACCAGTTGTTAATTTTTTTTTAGTTAATCATTCCATTTGTTAGCTATTTTTATTGATCGTATTGGATGTTAATATATCTAATGACACTGGAAATATTGCATCTTCAACCTTGGAATATATCCTAATATCCACTGCATATGGCCTCAAAATACCCCTGAAATTGGTCAGATTTCAAAAAATTTTCCGGGGTGCTTATAGCGCCCCTGGACCCCCAGCTCTATGGGCTCGCTGCGCTCGCCATTGTCCCCCCCCCCGCATTTGAGTAACACTTTCAAAATGCGTTTCCTCACTTCTTTGTTTAGCACTACACTACTGTATATATATATATATATACATATATACAGAAGCTAAGGCTAACAAAGATCCTAAGATCCACTCTAAGGTTAGCCCGAGAGAAAGGAAAGAGGAGGGGGTTAAAAAAGGAGAATAAGGGGTTAAGTAAGTAGCAAAACCAATCATTCGTGGGTTAAAATTTATTCAGAAAAAGAGAAAGAAAGACTCGCCATCATCATCCGCCGGCCACTGCCGACAAGTCGGAAAAATAGTCGAAGAGAATAGGAGAGGGGTGAAAGATGAAAAGAAGTAAAATAAGAACGCTTACAAACCATGTAAACACAGTCTTAACTCACTGTCATACCATGCAAACTACAGACATGCAAGTAAAAAGAGTTACAGACATGCAAATAAGGAGAGGATAAGAAAAAAAGAAAAAAAAAGGAGGTAAAGTATAACAAAAAGTGGGTTAGTTTACGCTACGAGCTACATCTACGTTCGTGTTAGTCTAATTTTTTTTTAATAATAATTTTATTGCTGGCATCACACGCTGGCATGTCACAAGCTGGCATTAATCGACAACAGACTCATCCTCGACCACCACCCCCAGAGCTCCTATTGTTAATTGTTTTTTTATTTTAAACAACGTTAATATTTTTAAAATGCCTATCTAAACGGTTCTTAAACATATTAACGCTGCTAGAGTTCACGACGGGCGCGGGAAGATTATTCCATTTATCAATTACTTTAAACGTAAAAACGTTTTTAGCAATATCAGTAATGAAACGTCTACCACGCAACTTAAATCCGTTATTACGAGTATTACTATTATATCGAAAGTGAACAGTTTGTCAAAATTTACGTTTCGATTTTATTAACAATTTTGAAAACTTCAATAAGCTCCCCCCTTAATCTCCTAGTTTCGAGTGAATGCAAGTCTAACTCTTTAATCATATCTTCGTAAGACTTGTTGCGCAATGACAGAATTATCATAGTTTCGTGGCGCGACGGTGAACCCTTTCCAACCTATCAATATCCTCACACAAATACGGACACCAAAACTGAACGGCATATTCTAAATGAGGCCTGACGAGGGACTTGTAAAGGGGCAATATAATATTCTTCGATTTACATTCGAAATTATGCGCTATGAAGCCTAACATCCTATTAGTTTTTGCGAAAGACTCCAGGCACTGGTTCCTAACTTTTAAATCCTTAGATACGAGTACGCCTAAATTTACTTCCTCGTCAACGCTCACTAACTGTCTATTATCCAGCGTGTACGTGTAATTATTGTTACGAGAACCTACATGCAAAACTTTACATTTGTCTACGTTAAATTGCATCTGCTATTTATCCGTCCACTCCATAATCCTATTTACATCGTCTTGGAGCATATTTCTATCGTCCACGTTAACAACTTTACGCCTATTTTAGTATCGTCCGCGAATTTTGACAAGTTACTGGTCAAGCCTACATCTATATCGGTAATGTAGATTACGAATAGCAATGGGCAGGGCCGGCCTTAGGGCAAGGCGAGCTAGGCAGCCGCCTAGGGCCCCGCGCCTAAGAGGGCCCGCGCTGCCAGGGGCTGGGCAAATAAACTCCATTGGGACATCAAACTTCTCAGATATAGATGGCCCTATGCTTGGTGAAGAGGTAGAGGCTATGAGACCAATGATACCATCAGATTTAATAGGGCAGCCTTTAAAATTACTTGACTTCATTTCATCTAATGGTATAGCCTCTGCTGTCCAAATTTATTGATTGCTCTAAGAATATTTTTAACAATTCCTGTGACGGTAGCATCAGGAGAAAGAAGCTTCTCAAAATTAAAATTAATTAAAAACTGCTTAAGGTCAATATGGGTCAAGATTGGCTAAATAACCTTGGAACATTGTCAATTGAACATGAAGAAGCAAGGGGTTTAAATTTTGAACCCCTTTTAATGGAATTTTCAGAAAGGAAGGTTAGAAAAATTAGTCTTTAAAATATATTATAAATTTATAAAGTATGGTATTTTTTTAGTATTCTTAATGAAAGCATTTTTTTTTTAATTCTTAATATTATTAGACAGATGTCTACAATAAATGTATAGCACTTCAGATTATTTTTTTGCCTTTTTACTATGAACTAAAATCTTTTCTGGAGTGGGGCCCCGTATTATCAAAATGCCTAGGGCCCCGCACTTGTTAGGGCCGGCTCTGGCAATGGGCCTAACACTGAACCCTGAGGGACACCGCTACCTACATCCAACCACCCCGATTCACTACCATTAACAACGACCCTCTGTTTCCTAGCACGAAGCCATTCCTCTAACCAGTTAGCTACTTGACCGCGTATACCGTGCGCTTTAACCTTCGCAATTAATCTTCTATGCGGAACTGTATCGAACGCTTTTTTAAAGTCTAAATAAATAACGTCAGTCGCTCTATGCCTATCGTATTCGCGCACTATTTCGTTATAAAATTCTAACAAATTAGTTAAACAAGATCTATGGCGTCGAAACCCATGCTGACTACTATTAATCAAATCGCGACTTTCTAAGTGATCGATGATACGATCCCTAACTACGGATTCCAAAAGTTTACCGACAATTGACGTTAAGCTAATAAGCCTATAATTGCTAGCTACTGTACGGTCGCCTTTTTTTAAAAATGGGCGTAACGTTAGCTAATTTGAAGTCTTCAGGAATAATCTCCGCTTCCAGTGACTGATTAAAAATCTTCGTTAAGGGGCCTACGATAAAGTCTTTCAAATCTTTCAAATGTCTGGGATAAAGCGCGTCAGGGCCTGGAGCCTTGCTCACTTTTAGCTTATCGATATAATGCGCAATCTCACCCCCGTAAACAGTTATTTCATTCAAATTAGTCTCGCTACTAAATGGAACGATATCGTCCACGTCGGGGACATTATTTACGTCTTCTTCGGTAAAAACTGTTGCAAAAAAGTTATTGAAAATACCCGCCATCGCCTGAGCGTCGGAAGCCAAAGCACCGTTAGCGTCCACTAGAGGGCCTAAATTATCTTTTATCGGCTTAAGATTATTAACGTATTCAAAAAAACTTTTTTGGATTATGTTTACTATCCGCAGCTATAAGTATCTCTAAATTACGCTTAGTATTCCTAACTGATCTTTTAACCTGACGTCTAAGCTCGATATATTTATTAAAGTTAGCTACCGTGCCATTGCGCTTATTAAGTCTATACGCTCTGTTACGCTCGTTTATGAACTCGCCTATTTTCCTAGTCCACCACTTGGGCCTACCATGATTTCTAGCGTGCTTGGGCCTACGAGGAATAAACTCCCTTTCGATATTCATAAAACTTTCTTTAAACGCCTCCCAATGAAAATTTGCGTCATTACCCATAAATAAATTATCCCAATCCACTACTCTCATCCTGTCCGCAAAACTATCAAAATTAGCCCTACGAAAATCGGGGACTTCTATTACGTTACTATCCTTACAGTTTTCTATCAATAGCTTAAACCTAATAATTTGATGATCGCTACATCCCAAATTCTCACCTACTTCTAAACCTTCGATTATATTATCGTCGTTCGTCATCACCACGTCTAAGATATTGTCACCGCGCGTTGGTTCGGTAACCATTTGTCGTAAAAAATTATCTTCCATAAACTCAATCAGTCTCAAACCCTCATCATTACCAGTAAAAGTCTCGTAATTAACATTAGGGCAGTTAAAGTCTCCGACAATTATACGATTCCGATTATTAATAAAGTTACCAATGATGATGATGATGATGATGATGATGATGATGATGATGATGAGAAATTTGAAACACAAAATAACATAGCAGTAAACAGAGCAAAGAGAGTAACTGGGCAGATACTGAGAACCTTTAAACGAAAGGATAGGAATATAATGATTCCTCTACTGAAAACACTGATCATACCCAAATTGGAATACTGCTCGGTTCTAACATGCCCATATAAAAAAGAAGACATTAGACAACTAGAAGAGACTAGACCACCAGGAGAAAATATTGGGAACACTGTATCAAGGACCAAACATACATGTAATATATACTAACTTTGCTAAAGCCTTCGATAAATGTGACAATGGAATTATAGTACATAAACTTAAGAATACAGGAGTTACTGGAAAGCTAGGAAGATGGATATTTAATTTCTTGATGCAAAGAACACGAAGAGTGGTAGCAAATGGAGTTAAATCGGAAGTCTCGAAAGTCGTGAGCTTTGTCCCACAAGGAACAGTATTAGCTCCCTTGCTGTTTATTATAATGATTGCAGATATTGCTACAGATATTAATGACAGCACTGTATCATGTTTCGCAGATGACACAAAGATATGTAAGGAAATATTGAACGAGGGTGACATAGAAAATTACAAAACGACATTGAAACATTATTCCAATGGGCAGAAGACAACAATATGACGTTCAACGATGAAAAATTCCAACTTCTAAGATATGGTAATAACAAGGAGCTGCAGAGTAAAAGGTACAAAACTCTGCAAGCCAAACAGATAACACCAAATCCACAAGTTAGGAGCCTTGGAGTAATAATGTCGCAGATGCAGAATTCAGAGAGCACTATAACATCTAAACTACAACGGCTAGAAAAATAATGGGAATCATCTGGAGGAGCTTCCACAGCAGAAAAGCAAACATCATGCTCAAATTAAGGAAGAGTCTAGAGTGACCCAATGTTCCCTCTAAGGTGTGCGCGCGCGCACACAGCAAAATAAAATGCGCACAGGCTCAAGCGTATCATGAGTCACGACAGTAAATGAAGTAATTTCAAAAATTTCAGTTTAATGAATTCTATAAAGAACAAATTAAGAAACCGCTTGAAAGAAAATCATTTGGACATGGTCACGCGAATTAAAAGTTACCTGAATGATGACGGATGTATTAATCTTAGAGTTTATTTGGAATGGGCATAAAGATTGTAGGGAGAAATCATAATCATCCTTAAATGAAAGGCACTTTCATTTAATGTTATTTTGATTATATTTTATTTTATTGAATTATTTTTTATTTTATTCCTATTTTTTGAATGGATAAAATCATGTATTAATCTTGATAGTCTATTTTAAATTGCTAAATGCTAAAAATTGTTTTGAGAAATGATAACTAAAATAGTAATTTTCAATTAATGTTATTTTTATTTTATTTCTTTATTTTGTTGAATTTTATTTTACTATTTTTTATTTTATTCATATTTTTAGAATGGATAAAATGTTTACTTTTTTAAGAATATATAATATTGTAAACAGTTTTTTAATATCCATTTAATAGTACCGTAATAATCAAGCTATCACCTTATGGAAATAATATTTATTAAGTATTTAATATTTAGATACATTTAATTTTGAAGATAATAGCGCTCAGAAAAGTTTGCACAATTTTTCCACCATAAATCTAAATGTCTGCACAACGAAAATTTCTTTCGCACACGGACTAAGAAAAATTAGAGGGTACATTGGTCTAGAGTCTAGACTCTAGACCAGTGGTGCACAAGCTTTTTTGATGTGAGGGCCAAGCGAAGAAAATAACTAAATGTATTAGCCTACTTACTTTCCATCTAAGTCATAAATTGGAAAAGTTTAATAATTCAATCATTTCAAATCAGAATTTAATGAATTCTTGTTTTGACATGAATTTGGACCTTCATACATATTAGGCCATGCTAAGACTTACACAACCTTGGTGACAGTGCTTTAAGACGGAGTTAAAAAAAACCTATTTTTCATGGCAACGGAAATCTCAAAATTCGAGTGGAGAGCTAACATTAAATTCCTAACAAAACTTAAATGGAAACCACCACAAATACTTGATGCCTTACGTGAAGTTTATGGAGATGAAGCACCTAAGAAATCAGTCGTTTATGACTGGATCAAAAGATTCAAAACGGGTCAAGAGGTTCTTAATGATAACCAAAGGAGTGGAAGGCCATCAACATTAATTAATGAAGAAACTGTTGCTGCTGTTCGGTCACTAGTCGAAAAAGATCGTCGAATTTCCTGTGAAATAATAGCCAATGAGGTGGGTATCTCTCGTGGTTCTGCTCATTCCATTTTGGTGGATACCTTAGAACTTAGCAAACTTTCTGCTCGGTGGGTGCCTAAAGCGTTGCGCCAAGAACAGTTTGACCAAAGGGCTAGTCTTTCTGTTGATCTTTTGAATCGAATGGAAGTTCATGAAGATTGTTTTATGCATAGACTTGTAACAGGCGATGAAATTTGGATTTATCAGTATGATCCGGAAAGCAAAGTTCAGTCAAAACAATGGCTCCCAAGAGGATCAGATGGCCCAATCAAATTTAAAGCAGAAAGATCAGCTAAAAAGGTAATGGCTACAATTTTTTGGGATTGTGAAGGAATAATTTTAGTGGACTTTCTTGAAGGACAAAAAAACAGTCACCGCCCAATATTATGAAAATGTTTTGAGGAAGCTGAAAGATAAGCTTGTTGAAAAAAGACCTGGTAAACTTCATCGCGGGGTGCTTTTCCATCACGACAATGCACCTGCTCACACTGCAAATGCCTCAAGAGCCGTGTTACGGGAATTTCGATGGGAAATCATACCTCACCCCACTACAGTCCGGATCTAGCCCCTTCCGACTTTTTTTTATTCCCAAAATTGAAGGATCACATAAAAGGAACGCGTTTCGACTCGATAGCAGATGCCAGAACAACAGTTTTGAGATGGTTTCAGTCGAAAAACTGAATTTTATAAAAATGGATTGGAACGCTGGAAACATCGCTTAGAAAAGTGTATAGAGATAGGTGGGAATTATGTTGAACGTTGTTGAGCATTCCTAAACGTATATCCTCTTTTGTTTTCTTTTATTAAAGTTATTTGACCATTCTGGAACTTTTATTAAAGGGTTTTTGTATTAAAGCTTTTTGAATTTTCCGGAAACTTTTTGGATTCCCTACGTATATTCTAACTTTTTCATTGAATTGAAAAGACCCGTGGGGGACACATTTGGCCCGCGGGCCAGGGTTTGTGCATCACTGCTCTAGACCCACCGATAATTGAATATCGCTCAGTACTCACTGTCGTGTATTGGTTTTTTTTTAATAAAGATAATCATGCCTAATAAGAATTTAAGAATGTTTTGTTTATAAGAATTTAATAATGTTTTGTTTAATAAAGAAGAAAATAATGTTTAATAAGAAATTTAATTATGGTTTGTACGTAAATAAGAATTAATAGTGGTTTGTTTGAAATTAAAAATATAAAAATGTGAATTAGCAACACACTAGCAAAAGGTCGGCGCTACGCGCCGATTTTGCTAGATCTGCGGTGCTTCGGCTGAATTGTGGGCCTACGGCGTATTTTATTTTGAACATCAGTAGCCCTTTATCTGGATATCATTCCTATTCCTCTCACCTTGGGCCTCAGTAATTGGGGTGCCTGCGGCCTTCCAGTTACTGGCAAACCAATTATTCATTCAATAAAACTACAGAAAAGAACGCAGCCATGAAAATCTAAAGCTTCACAAATCTTAATACAATGAGCTCGGATTTGAAGCCTAAGATTTTCATGACTGCGTTCATTTCTATAGTTTTATTGACCAAATAACTGAACCGACAGTAATTGGGGGCCCTGCGGCCCGCCAAATCATAGTTTTCATTGTTTCGAGTGCATCAATAATATTGTTATAGTGTTCCATTAGTTGTGAGAAGCATGATCTTCCTGACCGGAATGGATGTTGGTTATAATTTTTTTTTCTGAGTTTCCACATTAACCCCACCCCCTCCCCCATTACCCCACCCCTCTCCCCCATTTACCCCACCAATTTTTTTCTGAGTTTCCCCATTAACCCACCCCCTCCCCCATTACCCCTCTCCTCTCCCCAATACCCCCTCCCCCATTTACCCCACCAATTTTTTTCTGAGTTTCCCCATTAGCCCCACCCCTCTCCCCATTTACCCCCAAGGGGGGAAGGGGGCTGGCACCTTGCAAAGGATTTACTTTAATTTTTTTTGGTTACATATATATATCGCATCTATTTTTATGAGTTTCCCCATTAACCCCACCACCTCCCCCATTACCCCACCCCTCCCCCATTTTGTGCCAAAATTATGATTAAAATGAAGAAATGGGAAGAACTGTACCCCTAAAAGGGGGGGGGGGCAGGATTTATGTTAGGGAATTTTTTTTAGCATGGGCACTGCACAATAAAAAGACGCATCGAATGGTGAAAACCGCATTGTTCTACACCAATTGTAGCGACCTGTAGGTGTGTGCGCAAAAAAACTGTTATATATATATATATATATATATATATATATATATATATATATATATATATATATATATATATAAGGCTTCATTTCTGAAATAGTATATTAGACTAGCAGTTTCCGTCACTTCGCTGACGGTTAGACAGGCTAAACTACAGAAAAAGAACGCAGCCGTGAAAATTTTGAGCTTCACATTGTGTCAACATTTCTGAATCTGGTATCTCCCAAAACCTCCTCACCCCCATTCATGCAACTTGGGGGCTAACCCCCTCCCCCATTACCCCCACCCCTCCCCCATTACCCTCACCGCTCCCCATTTCCCCACCCCTCCCCATTTCCCCACCCCTCCCCCATTACCCCCACCTTTCCCCCATTACTGCCCGGGATAAATTTCACAAACAGACAGGCTAAACTACAAAAAAGAACACAGTCATGAAAATCTTGAGCTTCACATTCCCGCCCGTAATACAATTTCTGAATTTTTTTCTCACAATTTCTGAAAGTGTGACGGACGGACGGACAGACGGACAGACGGACGGACAGCTCTCTTATTATAGTATAGATCCCCCAATACCCCCTCCCACCCACTCTCCCCATTTACCACCACCCTTCCCCCATTACCCCCAAGGGGGGAAGGGGGCTGGCACCTTGCAAAGGATTTACTTTAATTTTTTTTGAAGGGGGGCTGGCACCTTGCAAAGGATTTACTTTAATTTTTTTTTGGTTACATATATAGTATATCGCACCTATTTTTCTGAGTTTCCCCATTAACCCCACCCCCTCCCCCATTACCCCACCCCTCCCCCATTTTGTGCCAAAATTATGATTAAAAATGAAGAAATGGGAAGAACTGTACCCCTAAAAGGGGGGGGGGGCAGGATTTATGTTAGGGAATTTTTTTTTAGCATGGGCACTGCACAGTAAAAAGACGCATCGAATGGTGAAAACCGCATTGTTCTACAATCTACACCAATTGTAGCGACCTGTAGGTGTGCGCAAAAAAACTGTTACATATACTGTATATACTGTATATATATGAGGCTTCATTTCTGAAATAGTATATTAGATTCAGAGAAGCTTCACAGCCAAGATCAAGGGGTGCAAAGAACTAAATTACTGGGAAAGGTTACGCGAATTAAACCTATATTCACTGGAAAGGAGGAGAGAGAGAGAGATACACCATTATTTACACTTGGAAAATAATGTAGAAACTAGTCCCTAATCTTACTCTGAACTCTGTAACTCCACAAACAACGGTGGAAAGTAGAAAAGGAAGACTGTGTCGTGTTCCCAAATTAAAGGCTAGACCCTGAAAGAAAATAGTTTTTGTGAGAGGACCAAAACTGTTTAATCAGCTGCCCAAAGAACTAAGGAACACGAGTGGTGTTGCGGTGGACATCTTCAAAAGAAGATTAGACGCCTGGCTCAGAACAATCCCCGATGAACCGGGCGTACCTGGCTATGTGAAGTGGAGAGTACAAGAAACCAACTCACTACTTCACCAGGGCAACTCGAGAGGAGGGGCGACAAGCTTGACCTTCGTGAAATGAGGAATCATCGCGCGGAACATTTGAAATGTGTGTGTGTATATATATATATATGTATATATATATTATATATATATATTATATATATATATATATATGTGTGTGTGTGTGTGTGTAAAGACGATGCTTGTGTAGAAGAGCGTTCCGCGTCGTTCTTTACATTAATTATACTGTGTGTTGTTTGCAGTTAAAATATATATATGAGAGAGAGAGAGAGATTATCGGTTTGTTTATTATGTATTTCAAATGAACAACATCAATTATTAACAAAAATAAACTTAAATTCTGGACCGCAACTATCACTCAAACACATGTGACCGTTTAAAAACAAACTTTCAACATACAATTCTCAACAATTAACAAATAATAAACTTTATAAAAACTAAGAATCGTAATTGGTTAAAAATATAGAACAAAATCATGATGTGTGAAATAATTCAAATACCACATGAAAATCTTGGCTATACCTAAAACCGAGTGCTTTGGGTAACTTACCCAAGGTCTAGGCCTAGATTTACTGTCTCCCACACAGGCCCAAGCTTGATCGGCCTTTGTCCTAGGTTAACCTCGATTTACTTTTAGAGATTTAGCTGATTAGAACTATTCTTATGAATTTAATATCTATATAATTAACAGAACCAAACTTATATACATTTAATTTTCCAAATCTAAGTAATGTATGCACGATAACACGATAACCGCCATACAAACTGCGACTTGTTATAATACATGCATTAACTGCGAATGCACAAATTTTCTTGGCGCATGCCAGACATGTCAACTCTCATGGATTTTCCATGAGACTCACGGATTTTAAGTCTCAAACTCCCTTATGTGGGATATATTTCCAGTTATCAAAATCAGGCAAAATCTTACGGATTTTCATACTTCAAAGGTTGACGTCTCTGGCATGCGCTCCATCCGAAAAAATTGGTAAAAATTTCTAATATTTGTAGATATACTCAATGTCCATCACGGTAAAAATTAAGAAAACTTCAGAAAACAAAATTATGTCATCATAAAACCTATGAAACTTTATGTTTTGTCACTTCACAATTTGCATAAATGTTTGAAGTAATTGTTAGGAAATGTTTCATCGGTAAATGAAGCAAAACACTAATTCCATAAAAAGTGACATAATTTGGTGCCCTCTGCGCTCGGGCTAATCTAGAATAGATCTCGGGGTCTTTGTTAATCTATCGTTCTGTGGTTAATTCTAATGAGCGATAATTTCGGAGATGTGTCACGTATTCCACAGTGGTTTTGCAGTGTATATGGTTAACCCGCAAGACATTCTGCTGTGATAACTGAAGATGACAATTCCCAAGAATGGTTATTATATCGCGGAATTAAGACTTCCCTCCATGAAAACCAGGTCAGTTTTTTCAACATCCCAAATTGTTGCCCAGCTTACAAGCCTTACACTAAAACCAATGTTGAAATATAGGCTGTAAGCAGAATTCCTGAAAAGTTTGAATACACATTCTCCATACTCATATGAATCTATTCAATTTTAATTGATAAGATCCCAAATTGCCGTAGGTCTGTGTATCATCTGTGGCCATGTTAATATTTTCTTTTATGGCAGTTGTAAGCAGGGTATTTCGCCGAGCCCATCAAATTAGACAAGCAAAGCTGAAATCTTTACTGCGACAAACTGACTTTATTTGCGGTACATGCGGACTACGTCGTAGCCTCGTCGTAACACCACTTCCTGGACAGTCCGGGAATTGGGGGGGGGGGGGGGGTCTTTGTCCGAAATCCGGTTAGACCCCTGACCCAAACGCTTTATGTCCGGGAATTGAATTTTCATGAAATAGTGACGACCACTTTGCGAAATTTAAACAGAATTTTTCAATATATTTCGGTTTTTTATAAAAGGACAAATACTCGGCCACAAATACGCTAGTTACCTACGAACTGGAGTACTGCATGGGTTGGGCTCAGACTTTATAAAAGATTTTACGACAGGGCCGCGTCAAGTTCAAGCTTTCCGTCCTCCACCAACCACCCACCCCTGGCCGGCCGAACAGGACCAAACTTAGTCAAATACTTTGAAGTGGAAGGAGTCTTTGCTATGCTTCATAACTTCTTAGTGATTATACAATTTTTATAGTATCAACTCCGTGGATGTTAGTTTATCGTGTTCAATGAAATATAAATAATTTAATTTGAAATAAACTTCAACGATTAGCGGGGTATACATTGTAATACAGCACCATTTTGGTCTTGGGTGTCCGCGAATGGCTAAAACAAAAGGTGACAACCCTATCAACGAGGTTAAGTAACCATAAGCCTGCTCAGCAGCTGGGTAGATGACCGCCCTCCGCGTTCAGATGGTGTAGTGACCCGTGGTTCGGACCCCGCGTAAAGCCGCAGTAAACCTCTTCTGTTACGTGACCTTTGCCGTTACGAAGGAAGTTAAATAACCACAAATATTACAACAGCGGTACCTACAGGCTTCGTTATGTTGACTAGACCTCATGTTCGAAGAGTTTTAATGTTGTTCCTCGAATCACCAACAGTCATCCTGGTCGACTTTCAGCTTCTTTTTTACTTTGCGATCATACCAAGAAATGTCTTCTTTGCAATCCTAACATTTTGAACTCTCATTCTGACCACAATCTGATTGTACAACCGCGTTTCCCTTGACTAAATTATGATACACATTACGAACACAAGCTGCGCACGACATCTTTAAACAATCTACAAACGCTTTCGACACATGATACACACTGTCTGTAACCTAAAACTAAATCCTGGGAACACACACGCACAGTATATATATATATATATATATATATATATATATATATATGTTTTAATCACTAAACGTTTCGGGAGTCTTAACTCCCATCTTCAGTGGTCACAACTTACAATGTTCAGTTCAGTAGATGAGCCATAATCACTTAAATTAGGTTTATTTCTTAAAATGTAAATTGACTCCATAAGTCTCAGATCAATTTTACAGATTGGCTTACAAAGGAATTGAAATTGATCTGAGACTTATGGAGTCAATTTACATTTTTAGAAATAAACCTAATTTAAGAGATTATGGCTCATCTACTGAGCTGAACATCGTAAGTTATGACCACTGAAGATAGAAGTTAAGACTCCCGAAACGTTTGGTGATTAAAGAAAGTTAGTTGGAGCGTTTCTAATTTTATTCATATATATATATATATATATATATATATATATATATATATATATGGGATGAATTCACAATTAAACGTGAAATGAATGAATGATGCAAACCCACAAGGAAAAAGAAAAATGATTCCAAGGCCTTTCGTGTATTCAGAAGTACACCTCGTCAGGAATGAAGGGAGAAGGCGAGATGCCCAAAATATATACAGCGGGACGGAAAAAAACAAAAAAGATTAGCACATAATTAACAAAGTTAAGAGAGGCAAAAAGAATTTTAACAAGATATTGTCAATTTTATACATTCCCGCACTGTTATTGAAATTATTTTTAAAATGGATAAATGCACATTCTAGAATATTCCTTTCAATTATATCTCTGTTTTTAACGAGCGTTTTAGAACTATCTCACTTGATACTATGATTACATCTATACATATGGTTAAACAATGCATTAGAATTATTTGCTCTTCAACACGCATATTTATGCTGTTTTACCCTAGTGTCTAACGTTTTACCCGTTTGGCCTATATATACTGAGTTACATTGTGTACATCCTATGGAATACACACAACCAACCACCTTATCCGGGCTATTCTTTATTAGGCATGCTTTAACAGTATTATTATACTTAAAGACTACGTTGATACCAATTGCTTTAAGTAAAGTCGGAAGATTCTGAAAATGAACATGGTAAAGTAGGCTAAGGATATTTTTACGCTCAAATTCCTTACAATTACACTATATATATATATATATATATATATATATATATATATATATATATATATATACACATTTAACTGCAATGACCACGCAGTATATTAATGTATAGAAACGACGTAAGTATAGAGGAGTGTTCTGCACACGAGGAAGAGAAATAACGAACAAATGAAAAATGAGGTAACCGCCAGGGAATCGAACCCAGGATCTTCGATTGCGGTCAGATATGCCATCCACTACACCACGGGCCTCGACCAGTCAGAAGTCGTAATTCTCCACTAGGGCAGAAACCAATGCCTTGAGAGGGCACCCTCGCAAATCGTGAATATGTACATTTAACTGCAATGACCACGCAGTATATTAATGTATAGAAACGACGTAAGTATAGAGGAGTTTCTGCCCTATGTAGGAGAATTACGACTTCTGACTGGTCGAGGCCCGTGGTGTAGTGGATAGCATATCTGACCGGCAATCGGAAGATCCTGGGTTCGATTCCCTGGCGGTTACCTCATTTTCCATTTGTTCGTTATTTCTCTTCCTCGTGTGCAGAACACTCCTCTATACTTACGTCGTTTCTATACATTAATATACTGCGTGGTCATTGCAGTTAAATGTACATATTCACGATTTGCGAGGGTGCCCTCTCAAGGCATTGGTTTCTGCCCTATGTAGGAGAATTACGACTTCTGACTGGTCGAGGCCCGTGGTGTAGTGGATAGCATATCTGACCGGCAATCGGAAGATCCTGGGTTCGATTCCCTGGCGGTTACCTCATTTTTCATTTGTTCGTTATTTCTCTTCCTCGTGTGCAGAACACTCCTCTATACTTACGTCGTTTCTATACATATATATATAACTTTTTTATAAAATAAATACAAATTTACAATTTTTATTGTATCAATAATTTCAACCAAAATTAAATAATTACGAAATTTACCAATTTATTTAATTTAATTTGGCCCCTAAACTTTGGGTTTTACTGAATATACGAGGGTGGGTACTGGGTACGAAAGTAATGCCTCTTATTTCTCACTAAATATAATTCCAATTACAATGAAAAATTACGGCGAATATGCATACATAACGTGGCAAATATAATAAATAAATATATACATACAGTATATAAATGAAGTAAATATAAACTGAACAATAAGAGGCATTACTTTCGTACCGACTATTCTCGTAAATCAACTTATTTCTGAACAGACATTAAAAATGAAAACAAAAACAAAATCTGTTATTTAAATTCATTATTAACAATGTATAGATTTCCTAAATTCAGAATTTATATTGGCACCACGCCACACACTTTATAACATTTGCATAAATAGCTGTACATTAAAGTTACCATATACTAGATCCCATTTCAACCGCGCTAATTACAATAGTTTAATCCGAAATCGCTTGGTAATTATGATAAACTACGCTTTACACCTACAAATTTTAATAGAAAATACACTCCAAACACCGGATATTCAACCTACAAAATATATTTTACAACCAATACATTTTCACACCGCGAGGCACTGTATTTAAAATACATATAATGAGGACAAATTGTATCTCTCTTCTTCTTCGAATACACATACATATTTATACAGAAGAGGAAAGCACCGTATCCCAAGAGTAACAATTTAGCGACGCTACTCCGCTATTTCAAACTTCTTAAAGTTTATCAGCGATTATCAAGACATGCAGGTTATATGAAACACACACCACAATACTCCATATACAAGACTATATATATATATAAATGAACACACACACACACTGTTTATATAGAATATATTAGCCATAAACAATTAGTCAATTATTGGGTAGTCTGAAACATGTGAATATATAATGGGAAAGTTTCGTTTTAACAGCCTTCATTTTGCTCCGTTTAAAAGCAATGTGGATTTAACACCGAAACAGCCAATGAAAACCCGTGTTCGACCACGTTACAAAAAAATCCAGAGAGGGATATTGGCTCGAGGGGAACAATTGCAGACGCTTCTTTTTTTTTTTTTTTTTTCTTTCAATATAGGAAGGATGTATAAACGGTCTCGCTCTTCTTCCATCCAATTTTCAACCGTATGCAAAGACGGAACAATATCTATTTTAACATTAAATTAGCTTCTTAAATTATCTTCTCGCGAATAAATGTATAATCATAGCATGAATATAATATACTAAGATGCTCCTGCATAATATATATATATATATATATATAATATATATATATATATATATATATATATATATATATATATATCCTAAGTGAGTCCACACACATTTATGACAAAAGGGAAGCAAAAACTAAGGATCACTGCACTTCTAGTTTAATATATAACTTAAATTATAGACTAGTACAAAGTACAAATAAATTACATCAAAGAACTAATAATTTACAAAGACAGGCCAATATTCATTCTTTAGTGTGACCTCCTCAAGCATGGATGATGGCTTCGCATCTTTAAGGCATCAAATTAATCAAAGCCTGTATCTTTTCGATAGTAATTGCTTGCATGCCGCTTCGAATGGACGATACGTCATCGGTACTCCCGAAGGCTTGTTGGCTTTACTTTTGAGAAATCATATTTTAGTTGTGTCCACTAGTTCAGTGGCGTTTAGATCTTGGCTATGCTGTAGAAACTAGACACTCGCACCTTCACACTCTGTTCCTGCTTTGGGTTGTCTTTCTCGGAGATAAATCCCCTCCCATTTAAAAGAACTCTACTCAGCACTGCGTGCTGAACCCAAAATTCTATCAGTGCCTTTTGTTCCTATTCCTATTGATTTTTACGAGATCACTCACTTCAACCCCACACCATAATCCAGGTTGGTGCATAAAGTAACGCGAGTGAAGAGACAAATCCAATATGACTGGTTTAAACTAGTTTCATCTTGTTGTTTAATTGATAAAAACATTTTTAACACCTCTTATAAATCTTACTATGGAATATAGAGTTGTTATAAAGTAATGGTAGTAAATATTACTCGTTCATGTTCATCGCGTTAATATAATTCAAATCGGAGTTGTCTCTTCACTCGCGTTACTTTACACACTCACTCACACACACACACACACACACACACACAGAGAAACTATTCGCGCAGTTACCTCGTCTCGCAAACTCGGGCCCTTCGTTTCCAAGTTAGTTTGGTCTCTCATTTCACAGAATAAGCTTCCATTCATCACGCCAGTTTTGCTGTTCCTTCGCAAATTCAAACCTCTTTTTTCTTTTCACATCACTAATGAAAGGCTTTCTGACAAACATGCAACTTTTCATTGCAGCCCACGTTCTTGAGGCCTTCTTTCACAGCGGACTTTGTTTACAGCAATTCCACGGTTCTCTTGAAGGTTACGCGTATTTCTGAACCTGTCTAAAAGCGATTTGCTGAAAGAAGTCTTTGAATAATGCAATCTCGTCTTGTGGAAGTTATTCTAGGCCAATCTTGTCCACTACGAGGAACCAAACTGTCATTTTCCAGCAACCTTTGTATGAAGTTCTTCGAACTGTTCCCTCGTACATTTTCAGCACCATTACAATTTCATTTCAGCCGTTGCCTTGTTTGTGGAGGGAGAGCATTTGGACTCTTAATTCATGCGTTAAATCTATGCATTTTCTGCGGAGATGCTCATCAAACATGTTCCTAAGATACATCAAAAGATTAGAAAAAACCATAAACCAAGTGATAGTAGTAGTAGTTTCTTAGCATATCTGGCCTCGTATGAGTATTAAAACAAAAAAGTAGCAGTAATAAATTCTACGTGACAAATGTAAGGACCCACCAAAATTACACAATTGCTGAGACTATAATATGCTTCACAAGGGATATTTCACCAAGTTCTTTCGCACCATATAAGTGTTAATACAGAAAAAATTAGTTCTGTGCAAGAGACATAAAAGGTTTTTGCAAGTTCAAAGGTATGCAAAGCACCATCCACGAGGCAGGGACGTAGCCAAGTGGGGGGGGCGGGCAACGGAGGCGGTCGCCCCCCCCTCCTTTGGATGTGATTTTGTAATGTGATTTTGTGGTGTATCTATATGTAAATTTTGTATTTACTAAAGTATTCGATTTTGATTTAGTAAAGTAATTACATATTTGATAAAGTACATATTTTTTTGTCAAGTAGCCCCTAAATTATTTTTCCATTCGATTATCCTGTTTAAAATTTTATATATGTTAAACAAATGTGCGTTTCTTCTGTCTCAACTGATCTAGCTGTTTCTGCATCCGTTGGACTTGCCTCATACGTGAGAGTTTCATTTGGATCTCTTCTAATGATTTCGTTATTCATAGATATGTTATACTGTTAAACGTGTATATGCTAAATAATTGTATGCATGAAATCAATAAACATGTGAATAAAATAGTTACTTTCTTTGTTAAATATGAAAAGTAAGGGGTTCCAAAAAACCTTAGCCCCCCCCATTTGCAGCTTACATGTTTACTTATATCGAAATAGTTTTTAGTGATTATAAAAATATATAAAATTCTTTATTTATTGCAGGTATTAAAATTACTCTAGCTGATAAAGTGATAATATAGTGGCTTCTCAATTAATTGGTGATTCGGAGAGGCAACGTGTGGTAGACCGCATACGAGCAATAACATTTCGGGAAGCTCGTGATGCTGGAGCCACCTTTATAACACGTTCATGGGTTGCCAAAAAGTTGCGAAGAAGTGAGGAATTCGTCAAAAGAAATTGGAATAAAACTTTGGATGAATGTGAAATGGATACAACCAAATCTGGGCGCCCAAATTTGCCACTCTCTCAGGAAACAAAGGACATCATTGAAAGCGGTACGCGTAAGCGGAAAAAAAGCTGTGCTAAACTTTCTAGAGAGATCGAAGTGTTGAGAGGAAAGATCGTTAGTGGTGAGATCGTTCGACTGTACCGTCATAGGCAAGGTTTAAAGCCTTGGCATGAACTTCCAAAGCCAAGAAAAACTCGACTTAACATCGATGACAGAATGTGGTTTGCCCATTATCTTGAAGATTGGGATGTGGATGATTTCATGCATTTAGCTGTTTCCGATGAATTTTATTTACGTAACACGTCGGCCTAACTACCAAAATGATCGAGTGTGGGCCACAACACCAGATGAAATCGATGACAATGAACATTATCGCGAATTATTAAAAAATCCGGACTGTGTTGGTGTGTTTGTTTTGTTCACTGCAAAGGGGCTCATGTGGGTGCTGAAGCCAAATGGTGAGAGTTGGGATGTCATTCCTTTTCTAAGAAACCCAAACAATGTTATGGATGTCGATCAGGTCACACTTCTGCATGATAAGGCCCCCTGCTTTAAGGCATTAGCCACTCAACAGTTGTTGCGGAACCATGAGATCGATTTCTTTGGAAATGAAGAATGGCCAGGAAATTCTCCTGACCTCAACGTCTGTGAACATATTGGATCAGTTATAAAGGACAAGGTTGAATGTCTCTCGTTTCAAGAACCTGCAGCAAATCGATTTTCGAAGGATACAATGACGCAACACATTGAAACTGTTTTAGCAAATTTGCGTAACGATCAAGATCTATTCACGTTACTTTTGGCAAGCTACCCAAAGCGAATTCAGGCTGTCTTGGAAGCCAATGGCGGGAACACCAAGTTTTAATTGTTTCTCATTAAATGCAGGATTAAATTCTTTTTTGTAAGGTATGTTTAGTTTTACTGTACCTCTAATGGTTTAGGCCATGGGCGGGGAGGCTAAGGTTTATTGGAGCCCCGTATAGGATCAATACCCGATTTCAAATTTCAGAAAATACAAGTAATTACATCATAATATAGCTTAGATTGTACCAATGTGACTGTCCTATCCCGTATATTTCGGGTTCTCCCACCAGCCTTAGGTGGAACTAGTTTTGACTAGGTAATACTAGTTTTAGCGAACGACCTTCGTGGCTTCTAGTTTTGACTGGTAACAACTGGTTTTGACGGATTTCAGTGTCTTACTGCAATATATATATATATATAATATATATACAGGGCGTCCCAAAAAATGTATACACACTTTAAATAATTATAAAGGCAGTGTTTATTAAAATACATTTCATTTTCAAAATGTAATAGAATCTACAGACATTATTTAATTGTTTTGTCAACGCCTGTTTTCAAACTGACGTCCGTTCTGGTCCAGGCACTGCTGATAACGCGAAGCAATGGAATCGCAAACATCACGAAACATTTCGTTTGGTATTGTGTGCATTCTCGTTCAATGGCTGCTCTCAATTCAGCGACTGTTGCAGGTTTTATAGCGTAGACTTTGTCTTTTAAGTATCCCCATAAAAAAAGTCTAGTGGTGTGAGGTCTGGTGAACGCGGAGGGTATTCTACGAAACCCCTTCGTCCAATCCACATCCACATCGTGCCAAGTACCACTCGCAATACTCCACTCTTCGGTCCAGATCATCTTCATTAATAGCATGGACTAATCTTGGAATGTAACTTTTCCATTGACAGCGCTTCAAAATGCGTTGGACAAACGATTCTGAAATTCCTACCTCACGACTCGCTTGCCGCACAGATTTTCTTGGACTTTGGTGATACGTTTCCAGTACTCTTCTTGCTTTGTGGGGCTTGTCGATGTCCGTGGTCTTCCGGAACGCTTCTTGTGGACATTCTGAACAGTTCCATCGGCTTCAAACTTATCTCTAATTCGAGTGATGGTAAGTCGCGTTGGTGGATCTGTTTGAAACTCCCTCCTAAACTGTCTTTGCACTTCAACTGCGTTTTCACACTTCCAGTAGCAGTTTAGAATGAATTTCCTTTGTTCAAAGCTTAGTCTGACTGCCATTATTAATTCTAATGGGTTTAACTTGGAAAGAAAGAAACATCAATTGAGCTATCAGCTGTTAAAGTGTGTATACATTTTTTTGGGACGCCCTGTATATATATATATAGGGTGTTCTAAAATTACCTAGTAAACTTTTATATGAATGCAATATAAAAGTTTACTAGGTAATTTTAGAACACCTTGTATATACCTCAACCTCGTAGCAGTTCCTTGCGTTGGTCTCTCTTCACACCAAGGTCAAGCTGGTGGTCCCGCCTCTACGCCTGGCTTGGTGGAGGAGCGAGTTGCTCTCTTGCGCTCTCCACCGAACATAGCCAGGTACACCCGGCTCATCTGGTCCCATCCTGAGCCAAGCATCGTCTTCTTTTGAAGACTTCAACTTTGACCCCTGTCACGTTTCTGAGGTCCTTTGGAAGCTGGTTAGAAAGTCTTGGGCCCCTGGCAACCAAACTTTTTCCTTCAGTGTTGAGGAGGTCCCTTGTCGGGCCTTTAATTTGGGAACACTACACATTCTGCCTTTCCTATTTTCCAGTGATGTTTGGATGGTAATTGGGTTTAGTTTGAGGTTTGGTACCAGTTTTTCGATCATTTTCCATGTATATATTATGGTGTGCCTCTCTTTTCTTCTTTCCAGGGAGTACAGATTTAGTTTACGTAGTCTTTCCCAGTAGTTGAGTTCTTTGCAGCCATCAATCTTAGCTGTGGAATGTCCGAGTTTCTTCTAGTTTATTAGTTTCTTCCTTTTTATATGGAGACGTCAAGACTGAGCAATATTCAAGTTTTGGTATGTGTTTTCAACAGGGGAATCATTACTGTCCTGTGCCCTTCTTTTAAAGGTTCTTAGTACCTGTCCCGCGACTCTTTTTGCTTTGTTTATCGCTATCGGATTTTGTCTCGAATTTAGCATCATCGGTCATTATAACCCCAAAATCTATCGCTTTCGTGCTTCTCTGAATTTCCTGTCTGTCCGGGGCATAATATGCCGTCTGTTTAAGTTCCTCATTTCTACCATATCTCAAGAGCTGGAATTTCTCGGTGTTAAATGTCATGTTGTTCTCTTCTGACCATTTGTATATTCTGTTTGTGTCTCTCTGCAAAGCCTCCATCTTTTCTGCATCGCTGATTTTTCTGCTGATCTTTGTATCGTCTGCAAAGGTGTTCCTATACTGTTGTTGTTTACTTCATTGTCTATGTCTGTTAGCATGATAATGAAAAGAAGCGGGACCAATACTGAGGACAATATATATATATATATATATATATATATATATATATATATATATATATATATATATATATATAATATATCAATCAGTATATACGCATCATAACTTTACATTAGTTTTTTATGTAGTAATATATTGACTTTTTGTAAGGTGTGTTTTGACTGGGTAGGCGGCGCATGCCCAGCTTACCCTGTATGCACACCATATATATATATATATATATATATATATATATTATATTATATATATATATATATATATATTATATATATATATATACAAGGAAGGTGGGAGAAAAGTCTTTAAGGATTTTATAAACACAAATAATTTGTTAATAAATAAATACCAATGATATCACTGCAGTGTATACAATAAAAATCAAAGCAACTATACAAGGGCAGGAATGACCCTAGGCTAGAACAGGAAAGCCCAAGACCCTAGCCCCAGTCAGTGCCATGTCAGTAAGGATGGAATACAGCAATGAAGAAAAGTGCATCTTGTATCGTGGGCTATTTCTGATAATTATTGTAAACAAAGTTTGCGTTTATTTCAAGAAAAATATAATGAACCATCACTAAATGCAACCACTCTTCGATACTGGAAGCTCAAACTTTTGGAAACAGGGAGACTGGTAAAAGATCGTCCAAGAAGCGGAAGGCCAGTAATGGCGACAGGAGAAAACAAATATAATGTCCTCGCCAGTTTTCAAGTCGATCCAATAACTTCAACGAGAAAAGTCGCGGAGGAATTGGGTATTTATAAATTTTCAGTAGAAAAAATACTGAAATCACAGGGGTATCACGACTACAAGCCCATTTACTCTCAGCTCATATACGACGATGATTCTGACAAACGGCTGCAGCTTGCTGAAACAATGAGACGAAAGTTCAACAATGATCTAGATTTCGTTCGAAAGATCACATCTTCAGATGACTGTGTCTTCGGTTTGACGAGTAAAGGAACCAAACACAACGTTCACCACTAGGCGAAAAAAAATCCCAAAATACGATGGGGTAAACCCGTTTAAATGGCTAAGCCTTACACTAACAGTTTGGACATGATAAATGCAAAAAACTTCACTTTTTTTCTACGTGAAGGTCAAAATATGATAATTAAAACCCACTCTAATAGACAGAGTTTATTTCTACAACAGTTTAGATGTCCACTGGCATCCTCTTCGGGTGGACAAAGAAAAACGAATGAACCAAAAACAAGAGGGAAAACAGTCCAGGGACTATTAAGAAATTCGCACCTAGGTTAGATCTAGGGATTGTCGTTTTGAGTCATTTTGTTTATCCCGGGATTCCGGGATAAAATCTGTCTTCGTCCCGGGATCCCGGGATTTCCCGGGATTTTTATTTTATATGTATTTAAATATTTTATACTTTTAAAAAGGAATTAATATAAAAATTATAAAGCTTTCATCATTTATTTATTTAAACATATTCCATTAGGTAACTATGAGTGTGAAATAACTAGCTTAAAAGACAGTTGAGTGCAACAAGACAGCTATTTGTAAGAAAATCAACACTTGTAAAGAATAATATCCTTGTAAAGAATAAGCATGCTCGTAAAAACACAAAAACATCTAAACATATGAAAATGCAAAACATAGCGCATTTAAAAGAACTAATTTGACTTATAATACGAACGTAGAAAACATAGACAATTCACACTCTTATCACTCAGCCGAGTTCTAAGATTAGTTATAAACAGTCCTGCAGCTGAAAAAGCTCTTTCCGCTTCGACACTAGTTGGTGGTATAGACTCGAGAGCATTCATTATTTTGATTATGTTAACTGTTTTTTCACCAGTTGCGTGTGTGACGACACTTGCGATTACTGTATGATCATGATACAACATGTATGATCGTGTAAACGGTATTTATACTATATATACTAATTATTATGTAAGTAATTAGCACCGGGATATCCCGGGATGAACGAAAAAATCCCGGGATATATCCCGCACATAAAATCAACCGGGATCCCGGGATCTCGGGATCCCGGGAAACAATCCCTAGTTAGATCCCGTTCTCCCGACACTGGAAGGACATTTTTATTAAAGGGACCCGCTTATAAGTACATTCGCACAAATTTAAAACTATCTTCTTGTTCTATACATACAGATTCTATTATTTTGACATAATTACTAGAGTTGCACCGATCTATCGGTATCGGTATCGGTATCGGCCATATCGGCCACTTTCACAAAGTATCGGTATCGGCCGATACTGTTCTGAAAACCGATACCGATACTTTGAATTACTGTTTTTTGAAGAAATTATCTTATTTTATATAAAATTAAATTTTAATCATTCTCCACAAGCAATTACCAAATTAGCCAAACTACAGGAGCAGCTGAAAGTTCCTCAACATAAACTCCTACAGGATGTTCCAACTAGATGGAACAGTACTTACTTAATGCTAGAAAGAATATTTGAACTGAAGGGTCCAATAGGATTATATTGTTTAGAGACAGATGGACTCCCTGTTCTAGATTCTAATAAATGGAATCTTGTAGGTAAAATGGTAGAACTTTTGAGTAAATTTGAAGAAATAACTAGGAGACTTAGTAAAAGGGAGAGTATTGTTTCAGAAATTATTCCAAATATTAGATTTATTAAAATATATATGACAAAAGCAGCTTCAAAAGGAACATTTGGAGGTTTAGGTAGTACAATAGCAGCACTAAATGACTCTATAGAAACTAGATGTAGTAACTATACTAAAGACAAAAATATGATCATTGCAACATTCTTAGATCCAAGATTTAAAAATAAAATGTTTGAAAGGTCTAATGGTAATGATGATGGATCAGACTTAGGTACTTCTACAAGTATTGAAATGTTATTAAGTATGATGGTGGATACCTTAGAATCTATTGAAACCAAACGCAAACTATTGGAAACGAGACGACAATGATGAAAATTCAGGTGATCCAAACCATGAAAATATGTTGGAAGGTAGCAGCAATATTGATCAAGACGGTATCATTGATTCCATTGATAGTTTTGATTTTTCTCAATGTTGTGAACAACTAATCTCAAAGCCTCCTAAAGTTAAACAATCTACTGTTGAAATATCAAAGTGTGTTCAACTTTTAGCTTCTGTGCGTTTTGAAGTTGAAAAATATATTGCAGCTGAAATGATCCATAGTGAGAGAAACCCATTGCTGTGGTGGAAAGAATATCAGAATGATTACAAATATCTAAATATTCTTGCAAAAGTATTTCTTTCCTCTCCTCCATCTTCAGTAGAAAGTGAGAGACTTTTTAGTTTTGGAGGATTAGTTTATACACCAAAAAGAAATAGGTTATCTCCCAATAATGGAGAGCAGTTGATGTTCTTAAATTATAATTTGAGACTGCTCAATATGAAATATTAGTTATTAGGAATTGAATTCTTGAACAAAAGGGTCCAATAGGAATTATAGGATTATATTGTTTAGAGACAGATGGACTCCCTATTCTTGATTCTAATAAATTACAGCTTTAAAAGGAACATTAAGAAGTCAAAGTATTGCAATGGAACACTAAGTGACTCTATAGAAACTAGTTATTAGGAATTGAATAGGCTTAATAATTAATAAAAGGAGTACAAATTTTCAATAAGAATATATATATTTTTTTTTACAATGCAATTATTTGGCAGTACTATTGTAGAAACTTTTTTAATTTTCATGTTTTATTAATAAGATTTTCATTTTGTGCAAGTAACCACAAATTGTTATTTTTTCAATATACGGTACTGAATAATAAGGATTTATCAATGTATTATAGATACTATATTGAATTTTGTATTTTTTACACTACAATTGTTGCAGTAGCCCAGTACAGTAGAAAGTTTTTTTGTTTTTTTTAATAATATTTTATAGGACTTTATTAATGTACTACATTTATTTGAATTTTGTAATTTTTATTAATAAAAACTTTGAAAATACAAACTATTACTTTAATTACACTCTACTTTATTTATTGAAATAAAAAAAACAACTTTATAATGCTTAACAAACCTCATTAAACTACCGGTATAATTATTGTATTTGAAGAGCTGTATATTAAAAATGTATACATTTTATTGTAGACATAATTTTATAAGTTGTTTGTTTGCAATGTTTTTTACTTTTTTAGTACATTCAATTTTAAACATAATTAAATTACAGGCTCTAGCTATATATTATAATATATTATATTATTATGAAATTAAATGGAACTAAAGTTGGGATTGGGAAAGGCATTTTAAGTTAATTGAGATATTATATCATTTACTTGAACTTTTATTAATAATCAATTTTAAAACTTAATTAATTAAAAAGTATCGGTATCGGTATCGGTATCGGCACTTTTTTGTAGTATCGGTATCGGCCAAAATATTGGTATCGGTGCAACTCTAATAATTACTGCATTTATTATTGCATTTACGTTTTTTTAACTATTATTATTATTACCTTTACACTAATTATTACATTTATTTTATTACCTTTATTATTACATTTATTGCATTTATATTTATTTCCACATTTATTACTTCCATTATTCCATTTACATTTATTATTCCATTTACATTTTACCGAAAAAAAACAAAAAAACGAATGAACCAAAAGCAAGTAAGGAAACAATCCAGAGACCTTTAAGAAATTCACACTTAGGTTAGAACCCGTTCACCCGACGCCGTAAAGGATTTTTTGACCAAGAATCTCATTAAAGGGTCCAACTTATAAGTACCTTCGCACAAATTAAAATTATCTTCTTGTTCTATACATACAGATTCTATTATTCCCTTTTATTCCCTGTAAAAGTTGTGATTTAGTATACATAGGAGAAACTGGAAGAAATATTGAAACCCGTATTAAAGAACACAAATATGCCTTCAGAAGTTGTAATACTAATAATGCCATTTTTTATCACGCCAGCCAAAATAATCATGCTATAGATTGGGAATCAAGTAAGGTATTTTATAAATGTAATAATTATGTCAAAAGAAAAATAATAGAATCTGTATGTATAGAACAAGGAGATAATTTTAATTTGTGCGAAGGTACTTATAAGTTGGACCCTTTAATGAGATTCTTGGTCAAAAAATCCCTTACGGCGTCGGGTGAACGGGTTCTAACCTAAGTGTGAATTTCTTAAAGGTCTCTGGATTGTTTCCTTACTCGCTTTTGGTCCATTCGTTTTTTTTTTCGGTAAAATGTAAATGGAATAATAAACGTAAATGTAATGATGGAAGTAATAAATGTGGAAATAAATATAAATGCAATAAATGTAATAATAAAGGTAATAAAATAAATGTAATAATTAGTGTAAAGGTAATAATAATAAATGTTAAAAAAAACGTAAATGCAATAATAAATGCAGTAATTATGTCAAAATAATAGAATCTGTATGTATAGAACAAGAAGATAGTTTTAAATTTGTGCGAATGTACTTATAAGCGGGTCCCTTTAATAAAAATGCCCTTCCAGTGTCGGGAGAACGGGATCTAACCTAGGTGCAAATTTCTTAATGGTCCCTGGACTGTTTTCCCTCTTGTTTTTGGTTCATTCGTTTTTCTGTATCCACCCGAAGAGAATGCTAGTGGGCATCGAAACTGTTGTGGAAATAAACTCTGTCTATTAGAGTGGGTTTTAATTATCATAGTTTGGACATGCATTGGTTATTCAGGACTCGTTTCCTTTGACATATCGAGAGGTATGATGGATGGAAAACGCTATTGCCAGGTAATGAGAGACGAAGTTTTGCCACAGTTTACTAATGACGTTGGCAGGAATTGGCTTTATCAACATGATGGAGCGCCGTCACATTACTCTGCAGCTGCCCGTGAGATTCTGGATATCAACTGTGAAGGAAGATGACTTGGGCGGCGAGGTCCCAGATCACTTGATTTAACCAGGGTTGTGGAGTCGGAGTCGTGGAATCGGAGTCGTGGAGTCGCACGTTTCAGGGCGGAGTCGGAGTCGGTAAAAAAACTTCCGACTCCGACTCCAATTTCTGTGTCCTGTGTCACCCTTAATTTCTAAATCCTAAATACTAACATTTAGGTTATTTAGTTTTTTTGGTCAATAAACCTTATTCATTGATAGCCCCTAGATTAAGTTTTTTAATATTTTTTTTTTACATTTTCAGAATATACAATTAATATTTATTTAAATATAAAATATAAAATATAAAATTTCACACTTAGTGTGGTGGTGATGAAATGTCTTATTATTATGATAATTATAGAGTGAAACACTAGAGGAGTCGGAGTCGTATATTTAAAATGTGAGGAGTCGGAGTCGGATTTTTAGATTTTTTACAATGTGTGGAGTCGGAGTCGGAGTCGGAGTCGAATTTTTACAATGTGTGGAGTCGGAGTCGGAAAATTTTGGACCGACTCCACAACCCTGGATTTAACCCCATGTGATTTTTAGCTTTGGACTTAATTGCGTGACAAACTCTACACTCCCGGTTTCATCTATCCAAATGTGAATGCCTTTGACCGCAGAATAGATGAACTGAAAACGATTCCACTCGATATGTTCAGCAGAACAATGAAGAATTTCACAGAAAGAATTCACAAATGTATCATAGCGGATGGAGAACTCTTTGAAGATTAAATTACAATTTAACAAAATATTTGTATGAATAAAATTCTTATTGACTTTACGTTTGATTTGTTTCATCATTTGAACACTTATCTGTATAATGTTAACTAAATAATTGTATGTATAAAATCCTTAAGACTTTTCTCCCACCTTGTGTGTGTGTGTGTGTGTGTGTATATATGTGTGTGTGTACTGCTTCACTAATATTGTGTTCTACATAAAACGCAATATTTTCACAGTTTGGGAATAAAGTTGGCCTAGAAACGAAACGATTTAAGAAACAAAAAAATTACTAATTAGTAATATTCTGTTTTTATTTGAACATTTTTATTCTATTTGGTAACACCAATAAAACTTCAAGAACGAAACCCAATTAGTAATTTTCTAAACTTTTCAAAAATTTCGTGTGTCTGAGGAAACTTTTTTCCTCCGAAACTGTACATTATACTTAAAAAATTTCAATTAAAAACAAGTATCTTCAATAAAATTTCACTTTAAAGGATTTTGCTAAAATATTAAAAAAAAAAAATATTCATTTATGGTTTAAGCTGTACAATTTTTAAATAGTTTAAGGACACCTGACTGCTGACTTTTATTTTCACATACATGCATGTGTAACATATGTACATTGTACATACATACATACATGCTCAGACATTATTATTAATAATATAGTCAGTATTTCCTCAGCAGGTGGTATGTATTGGAAGCGAGGGGAAATATACCAGAGATGTCATACCGGTGTGTGTGTGTGTGTGTGTGAGATGCAAACCCACAAGGAAAAAAAAATATTCAAGGGCTTTCGTGTATTCAGCAATACGCCTCGTCAGGGAATGATAGAAGCTGTAGCAGAGAACATGATTCCCTGACGAGGTGTATTGCTGAATACACGAAAGACCTTGGAATCTTTTTTTCTTGTGGGTTTGCATCATACATTCTAGTGATGGGACGATTAATCGGAATCGGAATCGAGAATCGGAAGAATCAAGCATTTTTCAGGAATCGGAATCGGAATCGGAATCGAGAATTGTACCATGATTTCCGATTCTTAAAACGATTCTATAACTTGCTTTTGATTCCTTTTTGAGTAAAAGGATTTTTTTTAACTTTTAATTGAACCAGTTTTGCAATGTAAACTTTAAAATTTAAATGAAAGAGGATAACAAATTTTATTTTTATTGTATTGTAGCTATACATTAAAACATGTATATTAGGGCGGCTCGTTTTTACACTTTTTTCGATATTTGATTGGGGGTAGTGGTAGTGCGGAAAAGTTGCGATTTGGAGAGAAAATAAAGTGTGTAAAATTTTTTTGATCTACGTCAATACCTTCCGGTGGCGGCGAGTCCTTAAAAATCGAAAAATAGGCCTAACGGGGTAGATTGGAAAATGGTTTTAAAGACTTACAAAATAAACAATAAAAATTTCAGCACAATCTGTTAATAACTTCCGGTGGCGTCTTAGCCGTTAAAATATCCAAAATATTGATTTAAAGCAAGTTTTAACAAGATGTTATACAAATGTTAATTCCGGTATATTTCTGTGCAAACAACCCTGAGAACACTATTATAGGCTTGAATAAATTAATAGCAGTCTTTGAACAATGAACATTATATAAAAATTATATAAAATTATATAAAATTTTTGTGTTTTTAGGCCTATTTTTCGATTTTTAAGGACAAGTATAGAATTATATTTAAAAATATTGAGAATCGGAATCGGAATCGAGAATCGTATCGGAATCGAGACTTTTTAGTGGTATCGGAATCGGAATCGTTAAAAATTTTGGTATCGTCCCATCACTAATACATTCATTTCAGGTATTTAAGTGTGAAATTCATCCCATATATATATATATATATATATATATATATATATATATAAATAACCACGAAGGAAAAAGTAAACAGAATGGTTGGTGCTCAAGCGCTTTCGTCTTATGACATCCTCAGGAACATTGAAATAAATAAGTTCGAGACTATATATAGGTCACAAAAATTAAAAATAAAAATTGTAGGAGGAGCATACAAATTTATAAGGAAAAGTTTTAGCACTTTGCCTCTTGTCTAAATCTATTCCGAACGAATTCAAAACAACAGGATCAAGCGAAAAAAGGGCATGGCTAATATTGAAATTATTTGTAAGTTGAATAATGGTAGACTCAAGAATATTTCCATTAACAATGTTGCTCGAGTGAAACAAAATTGAAGCATTATTCCAATCAATACAGTGGGATAACTCTGACAAATGGACGAAAATGGCACTGGACGACTGTCCCGTTCTAACGGAATATTGATGCTGTTTTAGACGCGTGTGCAAAATCCTTTCCCATCTGTCCAATAAAAGGAATCACATTGTTTACAACCAATTTTATAGATAATGTCTGAATTATTGGTAGGGCTATTTTTACTATGATATTTTTCACAATATTGTCATATGAAAATACTACGCTAATATTCAAAAGTTTAGGTACATTAGCAATGCCTAAAAAGTCTGGGGAAAATGGAAGTATTAAAATATTCTTCGCAAGTGCGAGGGTTATTATTCACACGTTTTGCCTTGTTAAAACAAGATTCTATAAAAGCAGGTGGGTACTACAAATCACTTCCAATACTGTTGATTTTTCTAATTCGGCATCCATGCACAGCATTCCGGACTGGCGATCCTAAGAGCGCGGAGAAACATTGAAGAAAATATGGCTTCTTGATGGGGGGTCATGTTCGGAGTAAAAGTGTACGTAGGACAAATTGTTTGTTTTTCCGATAAATACTAAACTTAAAACCTAGGCTTTCCCTATGTACACACATCCAAAAATGGGATGAGTTGTTTTGTTCCACTTCTAAAGTAAGCTTAATGAGGGGACTTGATTATTTAACTGAAGGAAGAAGTTATCCAGGTGACGCTTCATGGGCCAGATACACAAAATATCGTCGACGTACAATTTGTCCTACGTACACTTTTACTCTGGACATGACACCCCCATCAAGAAAGCCATATTTTCTTCAATGTTTCTCCGCGCTCTTAGGATCGCCAGTCCGGAATGCTGTACAGTGCTTACAAGAAGTCTCGCGCCTCTGTCTCGTCCCAAGCTAGTCTGTTAGGTATAAAATGGCCGGTCCTTATGGCAGCGGAGTGTGTTCGGATTGGTGCACATAATTGCTCTAACCCCATCAATGACGTCCACATTATCTTTGTGTTAATCACTCTATCTATTTATATATAGAGGCATACTGTATATAGATATATATAGAGTATGCAGGGGATAACGTGTCTCAGTCCCAGCTATGGTAGTTGTCTTACAATTAACAGTCCCAAGTGCAAGTTACGTTAACACCTCCACATAAACTACCCTGGACTAAAAATCATACGTGAAGCCCTTACTCAGAAACCATTTAAAAGGTGTGATTTAAAAGCTCTCTCTCTCTCTCTCTCTCTCTCTCTCTCTCTCTCTCTCTCTCTCTCTCTCTCTCTCTCTCTCTCTCTCTCTCTCTCTCTCTGCATCCCATCAGAGGTCTTCAGCGAAACTCGGGGAAAATATACTCTCTGCCTTCCGCTCTATCCCAAATCCTTTTCTCTTGGTAACCTCTTAATACAAACTAATCTATCATACTTTGCGACTTTTTAACTCTGGTAGGATTCAATTCCATTTCTATAGTGGAAGAGATACTTAAATTCATGTGTGTATTATGCCATATGATGTACGTAATAAATAATCATTTTTAAATAGTTGGAGCGTTCAAGGTCATCTGTAATAATCTATAGACTACCCCTCAAGCCCACTCTCAACACTTAGATTCCCTAAGACACAGGCGTCTTCAAGTAACATGAATGCGTAGAGATCTAAGGTGTTAGATTCCATATTATGTAATTTATGTGCTAGTTTAAGAACGCTGGCATTGAAGGATGGAAGGAAGGGACAGTAAAAGCGATAATAGGTTTAATGAAGGAAGTGGAATGAGGATGGAGGTAAGCGTTGCTATGTCGAAGGAAACGAGGTTGGTGGGGCTGGATGTCTGGCTATGGTGTCGGAGAATTGACTCAAGTAGATGGACGCTTTACTGGACAGCAATACTGCCAGATACTGGAAGAGATGCTGCTACCCAGTGTTCGTGCGTATCTGGTTCCAGCGCCGGAACCATTTTTACTTAATGGAAGATAACAGTCCCATTCATAGGAGTAACGTTGTGAGAGCGTGGTACGAAGATCACCCAGAGATTATAATCTAATTCTGCCACACGTTCTCCTGATATGAATCCGATTGAAAACCTTTGGGCAATAATGATTAACGAATGGGAGCAACGCAATGAAAGAACATTTGAAGCACTTTTAGCTCACACGAGGAATAGTTGGGAGAGCTTACGCCGAACACCAAACATTCCCTACAATCTGGCCTCTTCTATGCCGCAACGATTGCAAGAAATTATTGATGCCGGAGGAAGCTATACGAAATACTGATGTTAAAGCCATGACGTAAATGTGTATCGAATATATATTTATGTTAATATAGGATTTTATTATATTTTTATGTTGACATCTATAAAAGTATATATTGTGACCATGAAAGAACTTACTTATCCTTAGTTAGAATCTTTTCTTTCAATGTCTACGCTCGTGGAGATGATATATGCATTGTTGAAACAAACTATGAGAAGGTAATAGTTTCAGGAAAAAAATAAAAACTGGCAACATCGAGGCCATCACATGTTTATGGGATTGTCATATGATATGCTACCAATAAACTCTTATATACTACTATAATTATACAGTATACTATATTACGTAATAATTACGATGAACAAATCAAATGCAAATTTCTCTGATTCACGGCCCACCAGTCTTGCTTTAGACCCGTCATTCCCAACGTGGGGCGCAGGCCCCACCGGTGGGGCATGGTAATATTTTGGTGGGGCATGCGTAGGACGTGCACCCTTCGGCTTACTATACCAAAGACTATGGGCAATCCGAGAATGAATTATTAACAGTGAATTGTTTTATAGTGAGTCTGTGTGAGTGAGTGTGCGTGTTAATGCATACGGTGCATATATAGTATGTATACATAAAAATATTTGTGTGTATGTATGTACAGTATATGTGTAATTGGTACACAAAGTATTTCCCGTCTCCCCACACTCGCGTGTCTCGGTCGACCAAGGAGAGGACGGGACGCATGTCGCCGGATGAGCCAATGTTTTCCCGGCCAATCAGCGTGTGTGAGCATTCAGTTTGCTTCTTATGTGTTTACGTTTGGCCGTGTGTCCCATAATACCGTGTTGTTCTGAATTTTTTCATAATAATATGTGACTTATGTGTGAATTAATGTGATATATTACAATTTGGCAAACCAAAGAAAAGGAATATATTTTTATTTTTATTTCTTTATGTATCAATCGAACTCAGCAATTATGTAAATTAGCAGTATCTTGCATTTATACCAGTACGCCAAAACACTGGACTGTTTCTATAATAATTCGTTTTCGTTGACATTTATATTCCTCATCAGAAATTTTTGTTCTGGATACTTCTTTTAATTAATTTATATTTTATTTATTTCAGTCACAAACCCTATGCATAAAATGAGTAGTGCAAGTAAAAAAAAAGTTCGTCAATATTCAGAGGAATATTTAAAATTTGGATTCATACCCGCTATCCATGATGACCGGTCACCTTTCTGCCTCTTATGCCAACATGCTTGACCAACGAATCAATGAAACCAGGTCGTCTTGAGTTGCATTTGAAGGCGAAACATAGTGCGTATGTAAATTCCGATTTAAATTACTTTAAGTCTTTAAAGGAGAAGTTGCAAAAAGATCAACAATAAAGTCTGTTTACTACACAAACTGTTAGCGTCAGTCGTACTCTTGAGGCTAGTTATGAAATTTCTTTACTCATTGCTAAATGTGGAAAAAATCATACTATAGGAGAGGATTTAATTAAACCATCAATATCAACATTTCTTAAAACAGTCCTGGAAAAAGATGACAACGCTGTTAAAGCAATCACCAACCATCCTCAGTAACAATACTGTTAGTAGAAGAATAGATGAAATGAGTGAAGATATTGAAACACAACTTGTTGAAAAGCTGAAATCAAGATATTTCTCACTACAAATGGATGAATCAACTCTGAGAGACAGTGAGGTCGTATTGTTAGCATATGCAAGATATATTGATAAAGGTGAATTTGCTGAAGAAATGGTATTCTGTAAATCATTAGAAACCACCACTTCCGCCGCTGATATATATGGTAAGCTAAACAATCACTTACACGTCAATAATATACCAATAGAAAACATAACATCTTGTGCTGCAGATGGTGCTCCTGTTATGATGGGCAAGAAAAAGGCTGCTTAAAATTGATGAAAGATGAGAATCCAGAAATGCTTCTTGTGCACTGTGTTTCATAGAGAGAACTTAGTGTCCAAAAAATATTACTCCTGTTCTTAATGAGGTACTACGCTCAGTTATAAAATGTATCAATGCTATCAAAGCTAATGCAAAATGTGAGCGTCTCTTCAAGCAATTTTGTGAAAATGAAAATGCAGACTATGTGAAACTTTTACTTCACACTGAGGTAAGGTGGCTCTCAAAGGGGAATGCTTGAAAAGATTCATGGACCTATTTGATGTTCTTAGTGACTTTTTAAGTGACAAGCCTGAAATGAAGCACCTGCTAACCGTTGATGGTAAAGCATTTGTGAGTTATTTAACAGATATTTTTGAAAAACTGAATATGTTGAATAAACAACTTCAAGGACCAAACAAAACTCTTGTAGATGCAAAGACGAAGATATTTGGCTTCGTTACATTTATCGAGGTATGTCAAAAAAAACATTTCTCACAAAATTTTTGACCAGTTTCATTGGCTAAAAAAATGTAAGGTGACTGATGCTGCTGTACTTGTCATTGTGGATCATCTGAAAATAATGGCCTCTGATTTTAAAGAAAGATTTTCTCGATTTTAAAACAAATTGATTTTCCAACATGGGTGATGCAGCCAATGCTAGTGGATATATCTGATGTTTCGATGCAGTACCAAGAAGAACTCTCGGAAATGCAAAATGATGAGTTCAGTTAAAATTTTATTCAATATAAAGGGGTGATGGCATGGCTTGTGATGAGACAGAAACTAAATACCCACATTCAACCAACTTTGCAAGAAAATTGTTGTTACCCTTCCCATCTTCATATTTAGCTGAATGTGGCTTTAGTGCTGTAAATGATTTGTTATTGAAGAAAAGAAATCAACTGGATATCACTAAACGAGGAGACTTGAGACTTAAGCTGACTAAAATTGGGCCGATATAAATCTCTCTGTAGCAGACATGACGCACAAGGATCTCACTAACAGACATTTTTAGGTGAGCTCAAATTTTATTTTTCATTATTATTAGTTCAATAATTAAAATGATCAAAGTATTACAGAATAACTTTTTATTTAAATTTTCTATTTCTGCATTTCAGTTCTCTATATGTTTGGAAACTTATTATTTAGCTGTCCTTTCGTTTTTTATTTTTCTCTTTCATGGATGCCATGTTCTTTGGAAGCTTGTTTAGAGGACCAAGTTAATGGCCTTTTAAGCTTCCTTCACGTGAATAACAGTAAAATTTTGATAACAAAAATTAAATATCACAGGGGGGGCATCAGGGTTTTTAGAAATGCTTAGGTGGGGCATGGCCCAAAATCGGTTGGGAACCACTGCTTTAGACTAATGACTTTCATAAGATGGAATAGGTTACCACTTAAAACAATGGATAAACTATCTATTAGTGAGACGACCGTGACTTCCTCGAAATGCGAGCGCGTGAGAGGTTCACTGAGGAATTGGTCATTAGATTCTTCACGTAGGATATGTATCACAAACAACAATATTGACAACAATTCCCAACAATTACTTAATATCAATCATTGCATTTGAGCAAATAATTTAGACCTGCGTCAAAATAACTTAGGTATCATGCCATGATTTGGGATATTTGCCGAATTAGTCGTTCTCTATAGTCTACAGTATATACTGAGACGGTATAATGTAATGCCCAGCTAATATTATGATGACTAGGATTGCTCCATAACCATCCCAACATCCCGAAACTTGGTCATTCTGCTTCTTAATCATTTGTATTTTAAACACTAAAATGTAGCAGAAGTGACGTAATAATGGACGTCATTGATTGGGTTAGAGCAGTTATGTGCCCCAATCCGAACACACCTCCGCTGCCATAAGGACTGCCCATTTATACCTAACAGACGAGCTTGGGACGAGACAGAGGCGTGAGACTTCTTGTAAGCACTGTACATGGATGCCGAATTAGAAAAAATAAACAGTATTGGAAGCGATTTGTATTACTCACCTGCTTTTTTGGAATCTTGTCTTAACAAGGCAAAACGAACTTTCTATCGTGTGAATAATAACCCTCGCACTTTGAAGAATATTTTAGTACTTCCATTTTTCCCAGGCTTTTTAGGTATTGCTATGTACTTAAACTTTTGAATATTAATGTAGTATTTTCATATGATAATATTGTGAAGAATATCATAGTAAAGAATAGTCCTACCAATAATTCAGGCATTATCTATAAAATTGGTCGTAAACAATGTGATTCCTTTTACATTGGACAGACGGGAAAGGATTTGCACACGCGTGTAAAACAGCATCAATATTCCGTTAGAACGGGACAGTCGTCCAGTGCCATTTTCGTCCATTTGTCAGAGTTATCCCACTGTATTGATTGGAATAATGCTTCAATTTTGTTTCACTCAAGCAACCTTGTTAATAGAAATATTCTCGAGTCTGCCATTATTCAACTTACAAATAATTTCAACATTAGCCATGGCCTTTTTTCGCTTGATCCTGTTGTTTTGAATTCGTTCAGAATGGATTTTCCTTATAAATTTGTATGCTCCTTCTACAATTTTTATTTTTCTATTTTATTTTTAAATTTTTTTGTGACTTATATATAATCTCGAACTTGTTATTTATTTCAGTGTTCCTGAGGATGTCATTAGACGGAAGCGCTTGAGCATCATTCTGTTTCCTTTTTCCTTCGTGGTTATTTTCATCATAAATATTATTCACGTGTTACTTTCATGAAATAATTTTCATATATATATATATGCTAATGATGATAATGACATACTTTACTGGCAGGAGAGAAATCTCATAAAAAGTATAATATTCATTGTGGTAATGGACGATACGTAATTAAACAATAAATTTAAAAGTAAAACAAGAAGGACTACGGTAATAAAGAAATAACAAAATAATACACAAAATTAAATGAATAATAATAACCAGGGGATCCTCCAGGATTGGGGTGAAGGGGGTGGCTGGTATCAAAATCCGCCTCAAATAACTTCTAAAGAACGTTTTCTGGTGTCTATTTCGCTCATTGATGAACTACACATTTTGCGATGCTTTCAAAGAACAAAAGATAATGTCTTTTTTACATAAAAAAATTCTCTTCTACGTAAAAATTTCCGTTACAAAAAGTTAGCATTGTGAAAAAAGTAAATTTACTAAGACAACGGGGGGGGGGGGGGGGGGGGGAAGCTAGTCACCTCAGCCTCCCCCCCTGGAGGAGCCCCTGATAATAGAATTAATAACAACAACTACCCAAAGTTAATACTAAAAACTAAAAAAAATAAAAAGTACACGTAATGGGAGTTATTTCAGAAGTTAAGTAGAGCTATAGATAATTTGATTGTCTGAGTTTTGAATTCTTCGCATTACACTGTATGGAGCACGACTTATTACCTCACGGAGGCTCGAAACGTTGCGGTTAGCGAACATTTGAGAAGCAGAACATCTTGGAAGTAACTTACGCAGCAGTCGAAAATATGTTATAAAGTAAATTGAGGGTTCTGCAGAAACCTTTTTTGGTAATTAACCCAGAGTTGCTGCCCATAAATATTAGTGCAGAAAATATGAAAAAAGAGTGTCTTTAGCTTCGCTAGTACAGAATTTGAAGTTCTTATAATCATGTTTGCTTCAGTACAGTAGCTTTGATATTGTTTCCTTTTGTCTGAGTCGTCACTCAAGGAGCTGATAATAATTTGACCCAGATGCTTAAATTCTTGTACAGGTCTAGTCTATTGGTTCCTCTTTCATTTTGAAAATAATAATAATAATAGCCGTTTGGTTTTGAGCTTTTAGGATGGAAATGCGCAACCTTAGTTTTACTGTCATTAAAATTAATGCCATGTGGTTCTGTGAATATGATTCCTAGATTTTTATAAGATGATCCAGACCTTTAACCGAAGGGCTTATTAACACTATCTCATCGTCATAAACAAGTTATTTATCCTCATGTTATCTATACATCCCACTCTTAACTCATTGAGAGAAGTAATTAATCCATCAATATACGCATTAAACAGCAAAGGAGAGAGAAGGAGCATTGTCTAACTCCGCATGAGGAACCAAAACATTCGGACAATACACCGTCCCATCTAAAAGTAAAAATTTGGTGTGTGTATCAAAATTTCAATAAATTTAAAACATATGATGGAACATTCCTGTCTTTTAATTGTTTAAATGGAATATTGTAATTCACTCTATCATATGTTTTTCTTATATCCAAAAACAACTATAAATAATTGAATTATTGCCGGTATATTTAAATACAATCTCTTTCGAAACATAAATACACAGGTCACTTGAATGGCACCTTTTAAAACCAAACTGATTAGGAGACGTCCATAAATAATCATTTAGTCGGCGTAGCCAGAGCGTCTCAAGTAGTTTAGAGAGAGAGAGAGAGAGAGAGAGAGAGAGAGAGAGAGAGAGAGAGAGAGAGAGAGAGAGAGAGAGAGAATATATATAATGTATATATAAGTACAGAATAAAATAAATCACGATATTCTAGTCGAGTGTGTAATAATGATTAGGTTAGGTTAGATTAGCGACTACCTCACTATTTAATGACTTGACGGAAAACACCCTTCGAGCCCTCAGTTGCGTCCGAAATACTTATCACGTCCTTCTCGGTTCGATGGCACCAAGGTTAGGTCAGGTTAAATAAAGTTTGTTAATTAGATTTTTAGCTACATGATTTAAAAAAAGTTGGTATCTCGCTTATGCGGAGATGCGTACGTACGTACGTGTGTGTGTGTGTGTAAACCATTTCCATACCCTGGTAAAACATATAACAGTAAAAAAAAAACTTATTAACTACAGTATATCGAAATGCACTGAGGTAAACTAAATGATAAACCGCGAGACCCGAACACGAGTCAAAAGGACCAAAATCAGAAATGAAAATATCGTAAAGCAGGTCTTAGTGCTGCAGTTAGAAAACATTATCGCTTCATGATACAATTACCGTTCAGGTATTAAACGTAGTTTCTGACAAAAAACGTCAGCCAAAAAAAAAAAATTAGTTAAATGCATAAAAATTACTAATTGAGAACATTGTTTTTATTTGGGACTTTATTGTATGGTCACCATTTATTGGGTGACTAACAAAAACTAGAAAACAAAAATCCTTTCATTGTCGATTAATAAATTTGTACGTTTTTATCAAATGTTACGTTCAAAGATGAGTTTTTGCCCGAAACTGGACAGGAATGACGGAGTTACGTTAAAATCTGGCTCGGAAGTGCATCGTAAATAAAGCTTAGGAAGAATTCCTAAGTTACACTTTATTTTTATCGTCCGCAAAACGTGTTCAAAACTACTAACTACAAAAAGTATAAATACCTAAAATGTGTTTGCCTATTATAAATATTAATATTTTATGCATTTTATAATAAATAAAAACACTTTTAAACATGGTTTCATATCTTCCTGTTTTCGTACTTAAACGGACTGCTAACCAATATATATATATACTAAAAAATTTCCTTCGAACTACTGTAAAAATCGCTTATGCAGAAAGCATTTCCAAATCGTCACTGAAATTTCAAAGGAAATATTATCTGACGTGTGTCACAAGTAATCATAATTACACCAAAAGGGGAAATGTTTTAGACAACCTTGAAGGATATTCCATAAATAGTATATATATGGCACAAGAGGAGCCAAAAAAATAAGGGAACGCATTCAACGAGCCAGTTTTGCGTCGCAGTTCAATTGCGCTGCGTAAATTTAGAATTTAGGGGGTTTCTTTATACTTGCGAGATGGGGTCTCCTGTCCATTACGATCACCGCGTTCGCAATGATGTCGATGAAAAGTTTCTTGGTGGATGGAGCGGGCGGCGTGGTTAGGTTGATTGAACGCGGCCTCCGAATTTGACTCTGGTGTACTTCTTTTTTATGGGGTCAATGAGACAGTCACCGTTCACTGTATGCGATAAAACCTCAGATCCTTCCAGTACTCAAGGACGCCATCATTGCCGCGATGCGGAGCTTGCCAATGGCATTATACCAACGGGTTTGCCAATCAGTACCACAGTAAGTACGTCTGCAATTGCGCAAAGACTTAAACGGTGGACACATTTGAGCACTTTTTGTGGAAAGTTTGATTTCTACCACTTTTTTATCGTAGGTCTACAAAATTCTTTACTACAATTCAGCGTGTTTCCTTACTCTTGTCCCACCGACCCCTTTATGACAAGAATATATATATATATCTTACTAGGTCGTTCAGTATAGGGAGATTCATCGTTGGAGTGATACTTCATCTTAAGTAATTCACTCCTACAGAGAATTCAAATCGGTCTATGAATAATTTAGGTTGTAAAATGATCTGTATTTAAATGTACAAAAACAGTTTTCACGAGAAGGCACTTTTGCTGAGACTTATTCGGAAAGACAGTAAATCATATCCGATTCTATATTTCTACATACTTTTATAGATATATACACACACACAATTCTCAATTTGGTAATACTAACATTATAATAATCTATGGTGTTATTATAATTATCATATAAAAGAGATCTTGTGGCATGTAGTATGTATAACAGCATAATAATTATATTCTACGTCAATTGGTAACTGTTCAAAATACTTTTGCTTTACCAAATATGGAACTTCATGCACGTATGACGGTGTCATGTGACATAAAATTAAATTAACATATGCAAAATTTGCAGTTATTATAATATATATATATATATATATATATATATATATATATATATATATATATATATATATATACACGAGGGTCGGTACAAAAGTAGTCTTTTATTTTTCAGTTCGTAAATACAATAAAAGGCATTACTTTCGTACCGCCCCTCGTGTGTATATATAATATACATAGTTAGTTAGTTAGTTAAGAAGGGTAATTACTATGACCATTAAACTAAATTTTATTTACATACTCGAGGTCATCGAGGAGAAAACACGAGTTTAAGGATACCCACTCAATGCCATGGTATCAGAAGTTATAGGAACGGTGATGAAGGCGTTGGTGGCCTTTTGAAAGACCAACCTTTCTCCAGACTTAAAAAAAAAAATGTACTCTAATGTTCAATTTTGACCTAACCTAACCTAACCTAACCAAATTTAACTTTCATTTATAAAGACAACTATTGTAAATAGGCTAAAATTCAAATTAAAAATTTTCTCGATATCATTTCCGAGACAAAATTCTAGATTTTATTTTCCGTCGTTTAAAGAAAAGTGTGATATTCCGGCCATGAGAGAGAAGCTGAGAAGGCTTATCTGCCATCTAATGAGAAATATACACAACGGACTTCATTTATTAACTTATTTCATACTCGTGAAATGGGTACGACCACGCAAGCGTTCAAAGGTGAATAAAACCCACTTGTTAACAGCTATTTAACATCTATTTCAAAGCCACAAAATTAAGCAGACGAACGTGGAAACTTTTTGAAAATGAGTAGATATCGATAAGTTATCGAATTACCTCATTCTAGAAGTATACCATAAATCTTGCGCAATTTCCATTTCATTGGTGACTGAAGCACGTAAAGCGAACGCACACGACAATCTTCGTAGAAAATTCGTCTGCTTATTG